>SKCR01047050.1:0-77171 GCA_019454045.1 Zanthoxylum bungeanum
GGATTTCATGACTTCTTGCCATTTTCCCGAATCGATATCCAATATCGTTTCTTTATACGTAGTCGGATTTGTTTCCTCTAAGAGGAGAACATCAAGGCTCACATAAGATGTTAAAAATAATCTCTCAGGATGCCTTGATATTCTATTCAACTTACGTAGAACCTGTGTTGTAGATCCTTCACCTAGTTGGATGTCTGGTTCTATCTCAGGTTCCTTAATGTTGGGATCAAATTCATCAAGTTCAATCTCTTTACAACTCCCACTTTCTTTCAAAAATTGCTTTTCAAGAAAAGTGGCAAAGCGAACAACAAATACATTTCGTTACTTGGAATCATAGAATTGATATCCCATGTAATAATCAGGATATCCAATGAACCTACATTTATCCTCTCTGGGTGCTGGTTTATCCCGCTGCGTAATTCTAACGTATGCAGGACAACCCCAAATCTTTAAATGCCTAAGACTTGGATTTCTACCGAACCATATCTGATAGCGGATTGTAGAAACAGTTTTCGATGGAATCCTATTATATGTCTATTGGAATCCGAATCAGGGTAGGTGTATATGGTCTTAACCTGAGACTTGCATCGCTAATACTTGCGACAATCAATATACTTTGGTTTTGGTCGTCCGAGGCTTTAACATGTTTTGTGTACGCCTCTTCTGGGTATACTGGGAATCGTAGTGTATTGGGTGTGATGTCAAGATGGAAGTATCACTTCAGTCATATGGAGATGATGATCACGCAGGGATACAGAACTGGTACACTATAATGCTATAGCCATCAGGAAAGTATGACTAGGTCATGACTTTCCTATCATAAAGAGACTAGTTGCTAGTGATCCGATATATGCTTCGTACGGGGCAGACACAACTCCAGCCTCAGGCCTAGCATGTGATATCCGATACTGGATCGTAATACGCAATACAATGTATACTACGTCTGATATAGATTATATATTCCTTAAAAGAATATTTCTGGAGAATTGGGTAGGCACGATGCTTTGCTAGAATCCAACCATGTCTTGTAAATCGGTAAGAACGTGGTACGAGGTACGTACATGTTCGGATAGTCCGATGACCGTATTCACTGGCAACATATCCATGGATCTCTTTGGTTGCCTCCCAAAGATTCATCGGTGACATTTAACTCGAACAGAATTAATCTGGGATTAATTAAAGGAGTGAGAGAAAATTAATCTGGGATTAATTGCGGCAAAAATTTATCTGGGATAAAATTCGGATAGAAGAGAGAGAACGATTAATTTGGAATTAATCGATTAAATAATATATTAGATATATTAATTGAAATTAGATTTCAAAGTGGAATTAAAATTGGATTTTAATTCGGGCAAACGAATTAATTTAGAATTAATTCTCAAGCGACTTTCGTAATAATTTTGCTAGGCATTATTATTTATTTAAATTAGATTTAATTACGTCACAACGGAAAATTCGTTTATTCAGAATTTAACGAACTTGAGCCCGAGCGAAGTTGCGTGTTAAGTTAGCCGACTTAAATTTAGAATTTAAAAGTGGTGGGACCCACTTCACTTACATCATTTGTTTGACTAATGATGGAAGTAGTTAGGCTTGATTTTGGATTTGATTTGTTGAGTGTAAAGCTTGGATTGTTTTTACAACACACAAACCAAATCCAACACACAACCTAAATATAAAAAAGGCTAGTTGACTTTGGAAGTGTAACTTGTTACTATTCACATCACTCACTTTCTCCTTCTTCCTCATGAAGCCGTGAGCTTCTCTTCTCTCCCATGGATTTTTGTTGCAAAAATTCAAGTATGCTAGCACATTAAGGAGTGAAACAAGGTGATAAGGAGACTCACCCAAGTGTTGGAAACACTAAAATAGGGCTTGGAGCTTCCATCTACAAGAAAAAGTTTTGAAACTTCTCATCCAAATCAATGTAAGTATTCCGCAAGTTTCTTGATTTATTCACACAATAATCACGCTTAGAGATCCTGTGGCATGTCTAGGACGCTAACAATGGTATCCGAGCGAGATCTAAGCTTGATTTGGATTCTAGGGTTTATAAACTTTAATTTGGGATTTTATGGTTGGAGTATGTATTTTCATAAATTTGTTGTTTGGTTGTGGTTGGATGATGATGAATTGGATTTATGCATCTTAGAATTTAAGAAAACTTGATTGCATTAATTTTCCCCAAAATTCACACCTTGCCCGAATGGTACCCTAGATGTAGCTCATGGTGATTTTTTGAATTTTAACAATTTGATTTGTTAATGTTGGGTTCCTAGAACATGCCAAAGATCTTCTAACATGAAATTGGTGTGAATACTCAAAGAAGTTGCAGAAAAACTTACATTGATCGGTTTGCTTGGATGTAGAGATTTCAAAACTTTTGTGTTTGAGGAAGAGCTCCAAGCTTCTCCTTGTGTTCCAAACTCTTGGGAATGGTTTCCCTAACACCTTGGTCGACTCCTTTTTGTGCTAGCAATGAATAAATTTTGAAACAAAATTTCTAAGGGGAGAGGAGATGCTCTCGGTAATGGAAGGGAGAGAGAGAGATAGAATTTGATTTTTGTGTTGTATTTGATTTTCAAAAATCAATTACCATTTACCAAAAAATACAATTAGGTAAATGTCATTCCAAATGAAATAAAATAATAAAATGTGTTGGTTGGTGTTGGTGTGTAAAACAAACCATCCAAGATTTGATTTAAACATCAACCACTTCCATCAATAGTCAAACTAGTTGATGTAAGTCAAGTGGGTCCCACCACTTGTAAATTCCGAATTTAAGTCGAACAATCCAATACGCAACTTCGCTCGGGCTCCTGTTCGTTTAATTCTGAATTAACGAATTTGCCGTTGTGACATTATTATTAAAGTCGTTAACGAATTAATTCTAAATTAATTCATTCGCCCGAATTAAAAAATAATTTTAATTCCGCTTTGAAATCTAATTTCAATTAATATATCAAATATATTATTTAATCGATTAATTCCAAATTAATCGTTCTCTCTCTTCTTTGCGAATTTTATCCAAGATAAATTCTTACCGTAATTAATCCCAAATTAATTTTCTCTCTCTTATAATTAATCCTAGATTAATTCTGTTCGAGTCAACGTCATCGGTGAATCTTTAGGAAGTGACCCATGAGATTCCTGGATATGTTGGCAGTAAATCCGGTCGTCGGACTATCCGAACACGTGCGTACCCGGTACCACATTCTTACCGATTTATAAGATATGGTTGGCTTCTAGCAAAGCGCCGTGCCTACCCAATTCTCTAGAAATATTCTTTTAAGGAATACATAATCTATACCAGGCGTAGTATACTAAGTATTACGTATAATGATCCAGCATCAGATGTCACATGCTAGGCCTGAGGCTGGAATTGTGTCTGCCCCGTAAGAAGCATATATCGGATCACTAGCAACTAGTCTCTTAAATCGGATAATCATGACCTTGTCATATTATCCCGATAGTTGCAACATATTAGAGTACCAGTTTTGTATCCCTGTGTGATCATCATCTCCATATGACTGAAGTGATACTTCCATCTTGACATCACACCCAAAACACTACAATTCTCAATAAACCCAGAAGAGGCGTACACAGAACCTGTTAAAGTCCCGGACGACTAAAACCAAAGCGTACTGATTGTCGCAAGTATTAGAGATGCAAGTCTCAGGTTAAGACCAAATACACCTACCCTGATTCGGACTCCCATAGACACATAGTCATACTACCAATGGGATTCCGAGGGGTCTATCCAGAGCGAAGCTGTTTCCGTACCATCGGCAAATAGATCCTCCTATTACACTTGCATGAGTATCCAATACCCAAATATATGAGAACTATGCCGATACGCTTCCATAACGCGCATAAGTGTAATACTAGCCTATTCCGCATTATCGATGTCCAGTCTCGATAATACTATGACTAGGGATATTTAATGATTAAACCATTCGTGGATTGATACAGTCTCATATCTTATTAATCCGGAACTAATCATAAGGACTTTTATCATTTATATATATTTAAGTAATCTAATTACAAAATGATAAAATAGAAATTTCCTTTGTCACATAGTTAATTTGTACAAAAACCACAATGTCTTTTACAAATAGTGATGCTATGGGTCACAATTGTCCAACAATTAAATGGCATGAAATGAATCATAGATGTTAAATGTTGATTTAATTGGATTGAAATCAAATTGGATGTTATTTTATTGCCATTGCCGTGAGATATGAAGCATGTTGGAAATATTGATTTTGATTAATTTGTGTTGGACATAAATTAGATGTTAAACATGATTATTTAGATTAATTAGTGTTTTGGAAATACTAGATTAATTAGTTAATTAATTGTGTTAATTACACTTGAATTGGATTAATATGTAATTTGGAATAATGTATTAATTTAATTGTTGTAATTGGGCTTAATGGGCTTGGTTGGGCCAAGTTTGGTTTTGGTCAATTGGGTTGGATCCAATTGGGCCTAAAACCATTTCTATAATGTCCAAGTATGATATTGGGCCTTTAATAATTTAATTGGGCCCAATGGGCCTAAATTGATTTTATGGCATAGGGTGATTTCTAACTTGGGCCTTGGCATTTTGGGTTTGATCCATAATGGCCAAAGCCCATGCCTAAAGAATCAATTGAAAGCCCATTGGATTTTAATTTAATAGTATTGGATGCTAATTGGGCCTTTGAGACCCAATTGGATTGGATTTGGAATCCAAGTCCTTAAAGGCACTATTGAAAGTGTAATTGTTTAATTTTGAATTAAGCATGAATTAATATTGGATACAATTTAAATTGGATTTGAAATTGTAGTTCGATATAATTCTAGAATATGTACTTTGAGTATTTATTCTTAAAAGAGTTGGACTCGCGCAAATCAAATCATTGTTTGAACATTGGATGGTCATTAAGTCAAAAATTAATTAATTGGATTAGATTGATTGAATAACATGCTTTGTGTGAATACTTGGATGTATTGTATGAATAATGTATATCAGATGGATATTAGAAGGGTGAGGGTAATTTTGGAAATTGTTGTAATAAATTTAGAATTTATTAAATTGGACCTGCGTGTCCATCATATTATCTCTTTTCTCTTTGTATTTCTCTTCTCACCAATTCCCCTCAATGTAAATGAGGTTTCTTTTAGTGTTATGTAATTGGGTAGAAGTAAGAATAGTGCTAGCGGGAGAGAGGAAATGGAGGGATTTGTTCTAGGAACAATGTATTATATATCCATCCGCACATCATTATTAAATTTTATCGCGCTTTATTATGCTTTTAGAATGCATGTTTAAGGGTGTATGATGAGACCTAATCAAAGATAATAAATTGGTTGCCAATTTACGCAAAAACCCTCAATACAATATTAAGAATTGTGACTTTGGTTTGTTGGCCAAAGTCAAGACCTTTGTCCATCGCGGATGTGTTTGAACCGCGTAAGCTTTGTTCCATATTGTATGTCTTGGGCAGTTGTGACTTGTTGGCCAAAGTCAAGGTCACTTCTAGTTCATCGACTTCGATTACGAAGCTTTCCCACTGTCAATGGGTCACGCTTAACTGGAATCATTAAGTTTGTTGAGCCAAAGACAAAGCTTAGTTGATTGAGAGGAAACATGTTAGGAAATATATTGGATATATTTACATATATTGGATATATGTTTCGGACTTGGAGGTCCACCTATTGGATATAGGAATTGGATGAGATCCAATTGGTCTTAGAGATATACCTAGTTAAGTTTCACACAGCTTGTTGGCCAAAGTCAAGGTTGTGTGTTATTTAATGGGATCCTAGCCCACTAGGAAACTAGGTTTCCCGAGTACTCCACAGAGGGTTAGAGGCTCGCTGAAAATTAGTGGGAGGTTAGTATTAAATTTGCAATATTCGTTTAATACTGGCTAATACGCGCTCTTTATTTTTTGTCATTAAATTTATATATATTAGTTGGACTAATATTCAATTGTTGTTTTAATTGAACAGTTGGACTGTATTCAAACTGCTTCATTTGTAGTTGGTTATATAGTTAGACTATAGTAATTAATACATTTGAATTTAACCAATCATTTATAGTTGGTTATATAGTTAGACTATAGTAATCATTACATTTGATTGTGCCCGAAATCGTTGATTGTATAGTTGGACTGTAACAATCAAGATGACCTGAAAGATTAGCGTCAAAAGACATAATCCTAGGTGAAAATGTCTTTAACCGTTTTAATTTTCCAGATTGGGAAAAAAAATCTCTGGATAGTTCTGGGAGCTGAGAATTTACTCTATTTGATAGAGAAACCTCTCGGGCCTGATCCCGGAGTTGAGCAAATAGTGGAGCATGAGCTTTGGAAGACTCATAACTTTAGTGCTCAATCCGTTATGCTTGCTGCAATAACTCTTTAATTTCGTCGTCAGAACTAAGGATTAGATCCTTATACCATGATGTTGAAATTAAAGGATCCTCATAGATCTAACCTTGGATCTTAGAAGTAGGAATTGTAAAAGAAGCTCTTTCACTCGCGTATGTTAGAGGGTACATCTATCGAGCACTAGGAGTCGTAGATGATTGCTGACATCGAACAACTAGGTTAGCTGGGCATTACCTATGAGGCCGAGACTTCTATAGATTTGATCTTACAGTCTCTGCCTGAATGCTGGGGCGGGTTCATCATGAACTTCAACATGATGAACCAAGAGAAAAATCTTGGAGAGTTAATGGCTATACCCAAGGAGAAAGAGCCAGAGCTTCTAAAAGGGCAAGAAGCGCAAGGCGCATTTTACTTCGACATCCCAGAAGGCCAAGGCTTGGCCGAAGGCTTCTGAGGGTGTGAAGAAAAGGGCAAGGCTAAATCGTCACTGTCTTCTGGGAAGACAAAGGACATATCCCAAGATGTCTGCCTAAGCTATGGCAAACAGGGTCACTGGAAGTGTGACTGCCGTATGGACAAGACAGACATGAAAGAAGTAAAGGTGGGGCAAGGCTCCGGCTTCAGGTATGTTTGTTATAAACATGTCCACTACTAGTTTTAAGAATTGGATTTTGATACTGGATGTGGTATATAAATATATGTACTGATGTGCAGAATCTGCTGATTAGCAGAAGATTGGCTTCAGATGAGATCGACCTACGAGTCGAAAACGGGACGAGAAAGCTGTTTTGGTCGTAAAAACCTAAGTTTTGGAACTGCCCTTATGGCATGTACTTAAATTAGAAGACTGTTATAATGTACCTAGTTTGACTAGAAACATTATCTCTATATCTAGTACAACCCGTTGTGGGTATACCTTTATACTCCAGAACACTGGGTGTTTTGTTTATAAAGATGATATTAAGATATACACATTAGATGTGAATAACCGTCTTTATATTTTGAATATAAATGAATCTCAAACATATAACATGACAAACAAAAGGCTCAAATTGAGTAAATCAGATGAGACTTATTTGTGGCATTGTTGTCTAGGACACATTAACAAGACTTCTATATCCACAATTTCGAAGAGTGGATACTAGGACGGATTTGATCCTAATTCAAATGATGTCTGCGAATCTTGTTTATTAGGCAAAGTCCCTAAAACACCTTATAATGCTAAAGGTGCAAGTGCCACCGATCTGTTACCCTCGTTCATAGTGACGTAAGTGGGCCCATGTCTAGCTAGGCTAGAGGTGGATATGAATACTTCGTAACCTTTACGGATGTGGCATCGCATTATGGTTATATGTATCTTATGAAACACAAGTCGGAAACTTTTGAGAAATTGAAAGATTTTTAACACGAAGTAGAAAAACAGATCGGTAAAAGTATTAAAACATTACGGTTGGACCATTGTGGATAATACTTAAACATATGAGTTTCAAGATTACTTGAAAGAGTATGGTATTCTTTCACAGTGGACTCCTCCTGGAACACCTCAGTTGGACGGTGTGACCGAACAGAGAAATCAAACTTAGTTGGACATGGTAAGGTTAATGATGAGTCGCTCTGAGCTACCAATTTCCTTCTAAGGATATGCATTAAATAGTGCAATATTTATTTTGAATAAGGTTCCATGAAAATCTGTTAGACAGACTTCTTATTAGATATGAACATGAAAGAAATCAGGTTTCTCACTCCTGAAGATTTGGGAATGCTAAGCATACTCTAAACGTTTGGATGGTACCAAACTAGAACCCAAATCAGATAAGTGCCTATTTATAGGTTATCATAGGGAAACCAAAGTATATTACTTATACAACTCACAAGAGAACAATATATTTGTTGCTCTCCATGTGGTTTTCCTCGAAAAGGAATTCCTAAATGCAGTGGTAAGTGGGAGGAAAGTAGAACTCGATGAAAATCAGAGTGATACTATTCCAGGCACCGATCCCTTACGGAACATGAACAGTTCATCAGGGATGAAACTGTACCACAATCTTCGAATACACAAGAACCGCGTATGTTGGAGAGAGTCAGAAAACAACCTGGGAGGTATGGGTTTCTGATCTCACCTCATGTAGATATTAATCTTATTGAGGAAGATGGACCGATTACATATGAGGAAGTGATACAAGGTATCAAATCCTTTTATGGCAAAGTGCCATGAAGTCCGAAATGGATTCCATGTATACGAACCATGTTTGGATACTGCTTGATGCACCAGAAGGTGTTAAACCTATTGGTTGCAAATGGTCTTCAAGGAAGACATATATGGATGGCAACATACAAATGTACGCAGCTAGGCTTGTACAGAAAGGGTATCGTCAATGACATAGTCTCGATTACGACAAAAAATTTTCACTGTTGTCATGATTAAATCCATTCGGATAATTCTTGCTATTGATGCATATTTCGTTTATGAAATATGACAGATGGACTCCAAAATCGCTTTCCTTAACGGAAACCTTTTGGAGGATGTTTGTATGCAACATCCTGAAGGTTTTATCATGCCAAAATATACAAACAAGGCTTGCAAGTTAAATCGATCCATTTATGGATTGAAGCAAGCATTGAATTCTTGGAACCATCGTTTTGATGTAATCATAATGGTATATGATTTAATTCAAAACGAAGATGATTATTGTGTATATAAGAGAGTTAGTGGGAGCGCACTGACATTCATTATCCTTATGTTGATGATTTATTGCTTCTCGACAATAACATTCCCATATTATAATCGGTGAAGCTTGGCTTTCATAAAATTCTCCATGAAATACCTGGGAGAAGCAGGCTTTATTCTATGAATAAAGATCTACTAGGATAAATCTAGAAAGCTGCTGACACTCTCCCAAAGCTCGTATGTTATGAGAATGTATGCGACCTGATGTCTCATATACTTTGAGCATATATAGACGCAATCAGGCCAATCCAAGTGATGGTCACTGGATTGAAGTAAAGAACATCCTTGAGTATCTTGGATAAACTAAGGATGCTTTCTGTGAATATGGGGAAATGAGAACTTAAGGTGACTGGGTTCACCGCTGCAAGTTTCCAAACCGATAAAGACGACTGTAAGTCACAATAAGGGTACATATTTAGTTTGAATAACGGAACAGTTAACTGGAAATCTTCCAAGCAAGATACTGTTGCCAATTAAACAATAAAAGCGGAATATTACTGCAGCTGAGACAGTAAAAGAAGCATTTTGGATCTATAAATTCCTAATTGGATTAGGAGTAGTTCTATTAGAAGCTGAGTTGGGCTATAACACAGGCTAAGGAACCGCGGTCTTATCAACGATCCAAGTATATACTTCGACTGTTTCATCTGATTCGTTAGATCATACATCGTGGCGATGTGATGGTCGAATAAATCGCATCAGATGATAACCTTGCAAATCCGCTGACGAAAGTTATTTCTCAGTAGAAGTTTGAGCGACCCGTACATAGTTCAGGTGTTGGACACTTGAGTGATTGGATATAGGCCAAGTCGGAGATTGTTGGATAATTATGACCCATAACATCACTATTTTGTAAAGAACATGGTGTTCTTGTACAAAATTAACTATGTGACAAAAGAAATTGCTCTTTTATCATTTGTAATTGGATTACTTGGATATATAAATGATAAAAGTCCATATGATTAGTACCTGATTAATAAGATATGAGACAATATTAATCCACGAAAGGTTTAATCATTAAATATCCCTAGTTGTAGTATTATCGAGACTGGACATCGATAATGCGGAATAGGCTAGTATTACACTTGTGTATGTTATAGAAGCTTAACGACATAGTTCTCATATATTTGCGTATTGGATACTCATGCAAGTGAAATAAGAGGTTATGTTTACCGATGGTATGGGAACAACTTCGCTCTTGATAGACCCCTCGGAGTCCCATTGGTAGTATGACTATGTGTCCATGGGAATCCGAATCAGGGTAGGTGTATATGGTCTTAACTTGAGACTTGCATCGCTAATACTTACGACAATCAGTATACTTTGGTTTTGGTCGTCCGGGGCTTTAACAGGTTCTGTGTACGCCTTTTTTGGGTATACTGAGAATCGTAGTGTATTGGGTGTGATGTCAAGATGAAAGTATCACTTCAGTCATATGGAGATGATGATCATGCAGGGATACAGAACTGGTACGCAATAGTACTATAGCCATCAGGAAAGTATGACTAGGTCATGACTTTTCGATCATAAAGAGACTAGTTGCTAGTGATCCGATATATGCTTCGTACGGGGAGACACAACTCCAGCCCCAGGCCTAGCATGTGATATCCGATACTGGATCATAATATGCAATACTATATATACTATGCCTGATATAGATTATATATTCCTTAAAAGAATATTTCTGGAGAATTGGGTAGGCACGGTGCTCTGCTAGAAGCCAACCATGTCTTGTAAATAGGTAAGAACATAGTATGAGGTACGCACATGTTCGGATAGTCCGATGACCGTATTCACTGCCAACATATCCAAGGATCTCTTGGGTCGCCTCCCAAAGATTCACCGATTACATTAGACTCGAATAGAATTAATCTGGGATTAATTAAAAGAGAGAGAGAAAATTAATCGGGGATTAATTGCGGCAAGAATTTATCTGGGATAAAATTTGGATAGAAGAGAGAGAACGATTAATTTGAAATTAATCGATTAAATAATATATTAGATATATTAATTGAAATTAGATTTCAAAGTGGAATTAAAATTGGATTTTAATTCGGGCAAACGAATTAATTTAGAATTAATTCGCAAGCGACTTTCGTAATAATTTTGCTAGGCATTATTATTTATTTAAATTAGATTTAATTACGTCGCAATGGAAAATTCATTTATTCGGAATTAAACGAACCCGAGCCCGAGCGAAGTTGCGTGTTAAGTTAGCCGACTTAAATTTGGAATTTAAAGGTGGTGGGATCCACTTCACTTACATCATTTGTTTGACTAATGATGGAAGTAGTTAGGCTTGATTTTGGATTTGATTTGTTGAGTGTAAAGCTTGGATTGATTTTACAACACACTAACCAAATCCAACAAACAACCTAAATATAAAAAGGCTAGTTGAATTTGGAAGTGTAACTTGTTACTATTCACATCACTCACTTTCTTCTTCTTCCTCATGAAGCTGTGAGCTTCTCTTCTCTCCCATGGAATTTTTTTGTAAAATTTCAAGTATGCTAGCACATTAAGGAGTGAAACAAGGTGATAAGGAGACTCACCCAAGTGTTGGAAACACTAAAAGAGGGCTTGGAGCTTCCATCTACAAGAAAAAGTTTTGAATCTTCTCATCCAAATCAATGTAAGTATTCAACAACTTTCTTGATTTATTCACATAATAATCACGCTTAGAGATCCCGTGACATGTCCAGAACACTAACACATGACTCACAAATCGGATAAGGATCTAAGGTAAGATTTTCAATCAAACCATCCTTTACCAATTTGGATATACGTCTAACACCTATGTGGCCCAATCTCATATGCCATAATTCAGTATTATTTAGTTCAGATTTCCTACTTGTACTTTTCTCTATATTAAAGACATCTCTTTTGTTTCCTAAACATAGTGACCGTTTAATAAAGAACATTCACATTTCAATAAATTGTCTTTATCATACAAACATAAAGTTTCATCCTTAATGTTTATTTTATATCCCTCTTTATCTAATATTGGTAGTGATATTATTGATCTGATAATTGAGGGAACATAATAACAGTTATACAAATCTAATTTACATCCATTTGAGAGATCTAGAACAACTGTTCCTATGGCCTTGACATCCAATGTCTCGCCATTGCCAACTCTAAGCTGGATCTCCCATTTATTTAGCCTTTTTTAACCCTCATTTCCTGCAGGGAATTGAAAATATGAGTAGGACTGCCAGTGTCTAACACCCATCCAATATTTACATCTAAGGTTAATGAGATGTCAATAATTGGAAAAATACAAAGCGTACCTGAGGGACCTGCTTTTCCTTTTAGCTCTGGATAATCATTCTTCCAGTGTCCAGACTTCTTGCAATGTAGACATTGATCACCAGCTACTTTCGGTTTTATGCCTTTGCCCCTCTTGGAGTTTTTCTTTGTAATCTTCTTTTTCCCCATCTTTATTTTCTTTGACTTCCCAGAAGTCTTTGAAGAGCCAGCTCCACCATGGAGATACAGTGTGAGGTTGCATGTCCTCAAATCTTGCTCTACAGTGTGTAGCATTTTATGAAGTTCTTCGTATATGGCTTGCATCGATTGCTTATGGAAATTTAATACAAAACCAGCATAAGAACAAGACAAAGAAGACAGAATCAAATTATGGCCCAGCCGTTCATCAAACACAATGCCCTGTCATTCCAGATATTGAATCCAGTCTATCATGTTCAAAACATGAGTGCTGACAGATCCTCCCTCCTTGAGTTCAATACAAAAAAATTCCTTAGATCTTCGATAAAGTTCTATCTCTTGGTTTGCATCGACCAAATCCTTGAGTGTTCGCATGATGCTCCAAGCATCCGGTACTTCAATGTACTGTCTCAGAAAATCTGGAACCATCGATCCCAAGATGTAGGATTTCACATTTAAGTTATCATCCTTCCATCTATCAAAAGTTTCTCGCTTTTCTGGAGTGGAGTCAGGATCGATTTCAACAGGTAGTGGATTGACAGTGACATAAGTCAACTTTTCAAACTCCAAGACAAGGCGCATGTTCATTTCCCATTCGAAATAGTTTTTGGCTCCTTTTAGCTTATTCAAATCCAAAAGTTTCATTAATGGATTAACGACAGCCATCTACAAGACAACATATTTGAGTAGTAGAATTACAATTTTCATTTCAAAATAATAACACTAATTGGTTATGGAATTTTAAATCTATTAGTGCCCTCAAACTATTTTACATAATTCCGTAATCTCCCTTAACGGAAAAATAGAAATTTGACTATCAAAATTTCATAGCGGGAAGTGGATCCCATGACATTTACTTCAGCCTCACACTAATGACGATATTGGCCTTTATAAACTTATTAGGTAGACCTCCAAGGTCAATCACTTCATGTGACTCATAGTTTGGTCCTGAACCTTTTCTTACCCTCACACTAATGACGATATTGGATTAAGACGTGTTCCAGGTGTATACTTGTCAATATGCACTAATGAGCTTTGTATGTACACCCTCACACTAATGACGATATTGGGTGACTGCGTTAACTCATCACGCTACATCTAATGTTTTACCAGAGCAACCTAAGTTCCGAGCATTTATACCATTACTCTAATGACGATATTGGATATAAGTAGTAAGAACCCATTCATCTCTGTATTGACAAGACGGACCATCCAATAATGCTCAAACATTACTAACACTATTACTTAAATAAAGTAATCACCTAATCACGAGAGATTTATGACAATTAAGTAATTAATTTAATTAGGTCAAAGTTTTAATTTAAAACATGCTTTACATATCCAATATGTCTTATGCATAATTAAATTAAAATTACTATGGCATAGATTCAAAAACATGTGTTGTGTGGTTAAGCCTTGCTACTGATACCATTATGTTGGGGCAATTGTGGAACCCCTAGGGTCGGATCGGTGCCCGTGCAGCGGAAGTAGGTCTAATCCGTGAATATAAAGCATGAGTGTATTTTTAAAATTTTTAATGAAATACAATATTCCATTACAAGTGTTCAGGAAAAAACTCGGAGACAAATCAAAATCCGGAAAAACCAAAACGGGAAAGAAATCGGGCCCTGCACACCTATTACTTACACAAGCAAATTGCAAATTGCTTGCTTGCGCAAGCAAACTGGCATGCATGCACGCATACATGCGTAGCTTGCTTGCCTACGCATGCATGCACAAGCAAACAGCTTGCGTATGCTACGCTGCGCTGCAACGCATCGCTCTCAGTCTTTTGCCCTCTATAATTTTTTTTTTTTTTAATTTTCTAAAAATTTAAATACTTTTAAAATCACCCAAAATAATTTTAATTTCAAAACCAATCACAACACATACTATGAAATAAACATATATAAATACTAAATATATATATACATTTCTTTGAATCAAAATACAACCCAAAATAGAATCCCAATAAGAAATGTTTCATGAAAAATTCTAGGTCACCCAAAGGTGGTCAAGTGATTCTAGAATGATAGCCATAGCTCTAAGCTTTAATCTAGAGTTCCAAACTCTTATTAATTATTCCATGTCCAACATGAACATCTTTGACCTAATTTAAAAGCATGTTGTGTTTATACTTCCAAAGTATCCTAACACAAATGAACATAGCTTAGGAGAATATCAAACATTACCTAGTAAGCTTGATGCAAGATCCAATCTACTTCTCATTTGTTGAAATTGTTGGAGAACCTCCAAGGTGTGCAAGCTTGACTTCAAAATCTAATCTTGTTTCCAATACTAGAAAACTTCACTTCAAGATCCAATCTTGATTTCTCTTAGATGAAATGTGTTGGGGTTTTGGGCGATGGGTGCAGCGGAAGCGCGGTTCGGGCGAAATCATAATTTAAAACTTTTTCAAATTACCGAATAAATTTTTCAATATCCAATATGAATAATTTATTCATATTTCACCTAAACCTATTTATTCAATATCAAATATCAACATAAATAAGGTTGAAATGTCGCGAAACTTTTATGAAAACCGTTTTTCCGCAAAATGACGCAAAACACATTTTTGACTGAACCGACCACCCGACACTTATGGGGACTACCCAGGTCAGCCCTAAAAGTGTCAGGACAGTTCATGGGCTGCCCGTACAGTGATGGATTCACTGTTTGGGCAGCCGTCACCCGGTTGGCTCAAAATCCACCCGGTAACGTCGTTTTTTTGCTATTTTCGCTTATTTCAACTCGGAAATAATTTCCGGAAATTATTCCAACACCCAAAATACATCCAATACATTTAAAAGACATGTTTTTCATCACAAAATTTTCAGATTTTCAGGCCAAAACAGTGAGCACAAAAACAGTCTATTTAATATGCTTTAAATCCAATTTTTAGCAAGATTAATCTAATTAATCTAAAACCATTCAAAGTCACCACACATAAAGAACTCTAGAAAACTTCTAGGCATAATAAGAGTGGTTATAACACTCTAGAATAGCAACTCATCAACAATTGGTAAATTTGGACACTAATTGCATTTAAATACACTTCACACTTGCAATAAAACTTCCAATCCATCATCCACAACCAAAAGCCCCAAAATTTCAGATTTGAAGGAACCCTAGAACATTTCTAAATCATGAAGAAATAAGAAATCAAATTTCTAAGCTTAGGGTTTTGAAGACTTACCTTAAATCTCCCAAATCCTGAGCCTTTTTCTTTGATTTTTGCTTCAAATCTTCATGGATTAATCAATTAAATTTGAAACCCATTTTGCCCATTTCTTTCTTAGGACTCTCGGCAATGAAGATGAACAAGTGAGAGAAAAAAAATTTCTTTTAAAGAAGCCTAATGACCGACTTTCATAAGGGCAGTTTTGGGATTTTTAAAATTTAATCAAATTAAATAAATCATACTTTATGTTATCCAATCAAATTAGAATACACATAAAGAATAATTAAAGCAAGCTAAATGTTCCAATAATAATTAAACAAATTCCATAACATTTATGGAAAAGTTTAATTAATTAATAATTCAAATATTTAACAATTAAATATCCAAATAACTAATTAATGTAATTATTATTATATATGTATTTTATTTACATTAAATTACAAATACATATATATTTATGACACATGTCAAAATCTCATTTGAAGAATAATTAATGTGTATCTAATTGTATTATGTATCAAATACAAATACACAATAATTATTATCGGACAAAATCCCCTAATGCACGTATTATCGTTTAAACGATCCGAATTAACTCATTTAATCCGGGGAAGTATTATGAATAATCCGTATTATTCATATCGAGTTGCCCAAGTGCTCAACGAGTACACTTCATATTGTGGGACTCTCTAAGTTTAGGTTTATTCGTCAGGAAATCCAATTTTCGTGTCCATAATCAACCCACTCATGGATTATGACGACCACAGATAATCACGCTAAACTATGCAAGCCGAAGTCATTACATATGTATAATCCCTCCGTCTCAGGCTATCCATATTATACCTAGGATATAGATGAGAACGTCAAATTGTTCGGTATAATATAGTCGACTTTCAATTTACGATCTCTAAATAACACTCGGAACTGATTTCTGATGTTATACCACGACCATAGATTTACTAGATCGTAAATACTTGAGGATGCATATGCCCTGTACACAGAACTGACAGATCCTATCTTGATACGCACTGGATATCATGAGCATCAGTCCACACCCAACGAACATGCGGAGGTCTGATCATGAATAGATCGGTGACGTGACTGCCATCAAAGTGTGGAGGATAACTCATATATCCCACTGTGGTATCTCAAGTCGAAGGACCACTATGCTCGCTCAACTCGTGAAGATTCCTATTGATGTTGGTGTACCATCTATTAGGAAATCTTCAGTGAGTCATTCAGTGTCTTATCAAATAGACACCTACATGTCTATACGAGTCTCCCGAGACTCATGGTTCACTGGGATAAACCATTGGACCAAGTCACAATATACGACATGTACGGGTCTCAGTAGATTTTACTAACCGACCTGTGTTAGTAAATCTTGACCATGAACTTTTTCTAAGGATATACATCTTATAGTGCGTTTCCCAATTTCAATTACAAACTACGTTGTAACTGCGCACTATATCTTAGATCCTAAGGTCTTTGTCTAATATACACTTATCACTAAACCAGATTCAGTTTTGATCTAATCTTAATCAGATATCTAATCGTAATTATATCGAATAAGTGTATAAAAGAAAAGGGTGTTACCATTAAATTAGTAATATTATGGAAAATAACATTGTTCGTATTCATGAATCGGACATAAATACGATCCGGATTGGCACTCCGAGCACCAACCCTATTAATTTCTCCCACTTGCTCTAGTGCCAATCCACGGTATCTTATATACATCTCAATGTGTATCGCATACCCATGGCCCTCAAGAGCTCACCTCGCACTCAAGAGGTAGGCAAGAACAAGTAAGCCTGCTTTAATAAATCGAGTCTGTCCAACAAACTCAATCGCTTTCCTTAGCCAACATCATTCATATTTTGTAGAATCCAAATTCCATATCAATATGACTCAGACGCTATATCAGTATTGTGCTATAGCTACTAAGTTGTCTAAGCATATATGGATGAAATCCAAAATACTATAAGACAACCGCAAGCACAAAACTAATATAAACACTTCTAATTATTGAGGTCACTTTACAACTTCTTAAGTCAAAACTTTGAAAGTTGCAACTGATTCCACTAGTTTAGTAGAATCAACCGTGACACTCCCACTGCATCTTTTCTGACTTTATATGACATAGACCATCTAATTTCATAATTAGAACCAAATCTAACATGACCTTATGGATGCTGACTAAATTCTCCATGAATAAGAAACTCGTTCTTAATATCTCAAAGATCATAAAGAACATGTTTCAAGACACATCTTATGGTCTATTGCATATCAAAATAACTCTTAACAATTACGATTAAATTGATATCTTTAATCGCAAATAATATATTATTTATTATGTCATCATCATATGATGCATAATATTGACTATACATTCTAATCAATTTCTCTTTTGACAAATGTATCATCCTTTACGAAAGATGAATACTATATCATTAAAGACACGTTAACTGTCAAACAGTTATACTAACTGTCATACAGATAGTCTTGATGTGTCCTTTATTAGATCATATCTAATACTCGACTAATAGGAGTATCTCACAAGTCTCTTAGTTTCATATCATATATGAAACTTTATATCAAACATAACAGAGACTACTCCCACTGCTTCCACGGAGAAAAGAAGACTTAGGATATATAATACTAGAAAGAAATTTATACGCTCCCACTGACCCTACTAACAAATACGTATGCTCTATAGTTTGATAAAACCAGACAATCTGACTGACATCAAAATCAGAGAACACAGATTTCCGGAAAGCTTATATGAGTCTACAATAGGCTCCATAAGCTTGTATATTAAACTATGATCTTATAAGAATACAAACTCTAGGGCCATTCTAGAATGAACTCTTCAAATAAAGAAATCACGACGGATCTCTCATTCGAAGAAATCACTCAAGAATGCCATTTTGCATTCTTTAGCCAAAATACACTGTGTAATATCAACATTAACCAAAAAATATTTAATTGTTCTATTAGTGCGACTTGAGACAAGTTTTCTCAGAATCTACAATAGACTACTGAGTATAATTTTCTCATTGTCATACTATAAAGGTCAAACCTTTATCAAGCTCACTTTACTTTTGCTGCGCAAATAATTTGCATATTTTATGAACTATTCATAACGAAGCCTAATGAATTTTTAAACTCGATCATAGTAAGCAATCAACAATCTTATATCTACCGTTCAATGGAAAGTTCCGCAATCGATATCAAATATCACTCCCACTATAAGTTATAGGATAATTTTCTTCGATAAGAAAACAACAAAATCATTAAGTATCAAATACTTTGTAAATGATCCTGATATCCTATTGAACGTATACGGAAGTTGTCAAAAGGTATTTTCATCTAATTAGTTATGTAGTTCCATTACAGTTTATTACTTTCACATTTGACTTCACTAAGTCAAATCTTTTCTGCAATCGTCAACATCCAATGTTAACTACCAAGTAACAAAATAATTTTATTACTCGGGATCGTAGAAAATATATTCTATCAAATAGAATACAATATTCCATTAAATAGAATAAATGATAAACCTTTCACTCGTACCTCTGAGCATAAGTACTTTCAATTATATAACAATTACATAAAAGAAAGTTTCAAATCTTAAACATTCAAGATTCGAATTTTCTACCTATACATATCATATATGTAATTGTATAAACAAATGGAACATTAACTAAAGAGATGAATTAGTGTAACTGGAGCATAACCCCAAGAGTATTGAAAAATGATTCGGTAACACTCAATATCAAGGAATCAAATCATATAAGATTTGATAACTCCCACTGACCAATTCCATCAAAATAGAATCGCAGAAGTTTAATATTGAGTAAGAACCACATTCAATAAATAACTTTAGAACTAATTGCCATAAATTCATGTGTTTGATCATATCAAATATCTTCGAATAATTCAAAGACTCACAATTAATTTTATAGTTTTCAACACTTCAAATAGAATATCTCTGAACCATTCTAAATATTCTATTCACGTTTCATCATAGATATATTAAAGTTCCCGAACCATTCAAGACGTTCAACATGTTTTCTATTAGAAATACGTAACTAAGTTATGACAATTCATTAACTAAGTTACGGAGCAAAGAAAACTATCCATGACAATTTCTAATTCATTAAACTACATACTTTCAAAGTATTAGTTTAATAAATCTGTAGTCCAATGACGATCATTGGTTAAATAAGATTTAATCACATTCCTGAATACAACTAATTGTAGGCACTGCATTTTTGCATATAAGTCCCGATGACGAGTCTCACATAGAGACACTACCTCTTTAAGTTGCGGAAGTCGCGGGAAACAAACGTAGGAAGGGAAGAGTCAGAAATTGACACCTTGTTGGATTTAATTCGTTTGCTTAGCTTCGGGTTTGATTGCTAGATCTCTGTTTTAAACTTATCCTTGGCCCCAACCCCTGCAAGTCACACACCAAGCCCACACATCACCAAGCTACACACCAAGCCCACCAAAATGGACCAAACTCACACCTAAATAGACTAAACCCCACGCCCAAAGCTTCCAAAATAAAAAAATCACACATTAAACACATGCTAAAATCAAGACAAATCACCTTCCCAAATTAAAAGATTCAAATCAAATCTCATCAATCACATTCCAAATCCAATTAAAACATATTCCTAATTAAAAGAGATCAAATCAAATCAAACCAAATCACATCTCTAATTAAATAGATTTTTCCTTATAACACACTAATTAAAATATCCCCCCATAATTACACAATATTCTTTCCCTATTCACATAAGGTAAACCCCAACCCTCTCCTATAAAAAGGACCATAAACCAAACCCTTAGATCCCTAGCTAGCTTTTCACGCCCCACACAAAGAAATTCTCCTTGCAATTGCCGTGAACAAGCAACATAAACACCCTTCAAACAGCCCTCAACACAGGCCCTTAACCTTCACGTAAATAGCCCTCAACACAGCCCCTAACCTTCACACAAACAGCCATCATGCAGCCCACTAAACTTCACGCAAATAGCCCCCACACACCCTCTGACTTTCATGACTAAACTGCCCAGCAAATTCTCTGAAAACACTACAAAAACCACATAAAAACTACCCAGAAAATACTTCAAACTGCCCAACCATTATCGAGAAAGACAACCCCTTAAACTGCATCTTAACCACTGAAAAAAAACCCCAGTAAACTACCCAATTATCACTGCAAATCTGCCCAGTAAATCCCTCTATTACCACCGAAAATTCTGTCCAGTAAACTGTCTTATATTACCGAAAATTCTGCCTTGAAACACAACCCAAATACCGCAGAAACAGTGAGCAAACAGCAGCCCAAAACATCGAAGCAACGAAGGAAAACAATGAACTAGTAAATCGGAAAAGTTACGGAGCATTAATCCTTCCGACAACCCCGTAGCGCACTTCCAAGAGACGACTTAAGAGGTTAGACCTGAGGGCACCATTTTATATTTACTTCCGCTTATTTTCTATTATTTGTTAATACTTATTCGCATGAGTATTGTTGGTTAATGTATGCTATGGCCATGGGATGAATGAGATATGTGTTCTCTCTTGTGGTATATCAGATGGAAACCCGGACGTAAATTCTGTAGCCGAATCCGAATGGATGGTAGTGCGGTCTGCACTCGGGATACAATGCCACGTACCGCTTGAGAGACATACATATTTCGTTTCATCTAAATTTATGTTTATTCGTTGTTTATTAGAAATAATATGTTACTTTTATTCATGATTAGGTTGTTTAGTATGTCAATTTTTATGCATGATTAGTTGATTATTTCCAAGCATGATTTAGTTATTTCTTTCGCATTAGGAACTTGATTATGTCTCTTCTACGTTTATGTTTAGATTATTATATATTTACATTGCCATGCTTAGCGATTTTATGTGTGCATGCGATTGTGTGCTTGTCGTTATTCCGACTTACTTTTATACATGCAAACTTAGATATAGGTCGCATGCAAACTTAGATGTAGGTTGTTGTTGCGTAGACTCAGTTATATTATTGCATAAATCCATTCATTACAAGTGGCATAAGTAAGGGACCATTCCGAACCCAATGGTTTGAGGTCTGCCCTTGCGAGGGGTGAGTGCGGAATTAAATCATTTTCCCAGTTTACACTGGATGGCGACTCCATGTTATTTCTCTGGTTTAGTTCCCCCGTGGGCTATTCCGTACTCCCGACTAGGCCGCGTGCCTAGAATAGCATCGTCAATTTCTGTGTCCTACAGTCTGATGACTCCACTGGGGATAGAGAATCGGCCCCGAAATAATGCCTTGTAATGTTTGTGATTTTTGTTTTAGTTAACCGTGTCTATAGTGGGTTTAAGGGGTTTAATCAAAGGCACTATTATAGCTAAGTAATGGTTTGGTGTCTTCCTTCATTCACTACCTTTCTATAAGGAAAAGTTGTGAAGGCACCTAGATAATCATTTACTCGAAGCTTAATATGATGGACTAATTTGGAGGACTTGTTGTTTATTCCTGTCACCAAGGCGATAAGAGCCTAAGAGGCTTGGGTATTTAAGAGAGTTCGCTCCACCCTCCCTCTGGGGAATCTACAATAGGAAATCCATTTGACAGTCAGTCACGCACCATAACTTGTTGGCACGTACCTTAGTGTATAAAAAAGGTACGTTCACTTGGTCGCTCGAACCCTTGAGTGGGGAGTCCTAGTTGTGGGCAATCCTTCACCAGCGGGAGCCTTTGTCTATACCTCAATAAACCCGCATATGAATTGTAGTTGTAGGTGTTGGTTTCTATTAAGGTCCCGGATCGATTATAAGCATGAAAAACATTGCGAATACATATCGACGAAGTTGGCGGAATACTCACATCGATCGGTTGAGACGATTTGAAGACGAATGAAGCAAAAAACGCTCACTGGTTTGGCGCCACTGCTGTGCAGAATTCTTCACTGGTTTGGGCAGTTTCGGATCTCATTTTGAAGCTCCAAACTTCATCGAATGGATCCCGCCTCATGGGTGAACCTCCCTAACACCTTCGCAAGTCTCGTAAGTGTGCTAGCACTTGTGTTTTTGCCACAAAAACACACTCATGCTTCCCTTGAAGCTCACGGCAGTGAGCTGTGAAGAAGAGGAGAAAATAGCCCCTTGGGCGTGTGATGATGGAGAGAAAAAGGAGAGGAAGTGTTTTGGTTGAGTTGTTAAATGAATTACCAAAATGCTTTATATTTTTCCAAAAAATAATAAGCATTTACCATTTTAATTTATCAAATAAAGTCAAATGGAAATGGCTTTCTCAACCACCAACACTATTCCAACAACTTACATCAACTATTCATTACTTTAATAAAGTGATGTAAGTCTTTCAATCAATCAATCACATCAATCAATCACATCACTCAAAGTGACATTTGATTTGACGCTTGATGTGACGAATGATTTGACGCTTGATGTGACTTGCATCGCCGCACTCGAATTCGAAATACGAATGCGCTCGCAATCACACTTGGGCTCGGTTTCGCTAATTCCTAATTATCGAGTTTTCCGTCGCGTCGTAATTAAATGATTACGCCTAGCGAATTCACTATTCACGTCGCTAACGAATTAATTCTAAATTAATTCGTTCGCCCGAATTAAAATCCATTTCAATTTCGCGTCGAAATCCAATTTCGTTTAATATATCGAATATATTAATTTATCGATTAATTCCAAATTAATCGTTATCTCTCTCTAGACGATATTTTATCCTAGATAAAATATCTCCGTAATTAATCCTAGATTAATTTTCTCTTTCTTCTATATAATCCCAGATTATTAATGAGTGCGAGTTATGCGTCATCGGTGCATTATCGGGAAGCGACCCATGAGATCCCCGGATAATTCGGCAGTAAATACGGTCGTCGGAATATCCGAATCACGTACGTACCAAGTACTACGTTCTACCGATTTACGAGACAAGATCGGCTTCTAGCAAAGCACGAAGTCTATCCAATTCTCCGGTCATATTCATCTAAGAATATTTAAGATCTATATCAAGCGTAGTATACCAAGTATCATGTATATCGGCCCAGTATCGGATAGTCACGTGCTAGGGCTGGGGCTGGATAAGTGTCTGCCCCGTCCGAAGCACATATCGGATGTCTGGTAACTAGTCTCTATAATCGGATATACATGACCTTGTCATAATATCCCGATGGCCGGCCAGCACTTAAGAGCACTAATACCGTATCTTGTGTGACATCATCTCCACTATGACTGGAGTAATACTTCCGTCTTGACATCACACCCAACACTCTACGATTCTCAATATACCCAGCATTGGCGTACACAGAACCGGTTAGAGTCCTGGACGACCTCAACTAAAGCATATTGATTGTCATAAGCATTAGCGGTGCAAGTCTCAGGTTAAGACCATACACACCTACCCTGATGTCGGACTCCCATAGACACATAGTCATAATACCAATGGGATTCCGAGGGGTCTATCCAGAGCGAAGCTGTTTCCCGTACCATCGGTGAAACACAACCTCCTATCGTACTTGCATAAGTATCCAATACCCAAATATATGAGAACTATGCTGTTGTGCCCTCACAACGCGCACAAGTGCAATACTAGCCTATTCCGCATTATCGATGTCCAGTCTCGATAATACTACGACTAGGGATATTTAATGATTAATCCTTCGTGGACTGATACTGTCTCATATCATCTCAATCCAGGAACTAATCATATGGATCTCTCTTCATTTATATATCTAAGGTGATCTAATCACAAATGATGAGAGTGCAATTTCCTTGTCACATAGTTAATTTGTACAACAACATTATGATCTGTACAAATAGTGACGCTATGGGTCATATTATCCAACAATCTCCCACTTGGCACATAGCCAGTCACTCAAGTGTCCCTCACCCGAACTATGTACGGTTCGCTCAAATTGCTGAGAAAAGGTTTTCGTCAGCGGATTTGCATGATTATTGTCTGACGCGATTTATACGATCATCACATCGCCACGATGTATGATCCGAAGAATCAGATGATATAGAAGTATATATCTGGATCGTCGATGAGACCTTTAATTCTTTATCCTTGTGCTGACGCCTAGCTCAGCTGCTAACAGAACTATATCTAATCTAATTAGATTTATTATCGACCCAAATGGCTTCTATTACTGCCTCAGCCGCAGCAATAATCCGCATTTGTTGTTTATTCGGCAACAGTATCTTGCTCGGAAGATTTCCAGCTCACTGTCCCGTTATTCAAACTTTATAGTACCGTAGTATTAAACTGTTTGGAAACTTGCAGCAGTGATCCCAGTCACTTCAAGTTCTCATTCTCCATAGTTTAAGACAACATCTTTAGTTATCTAAGATACTAACAGATGTCCTTAACTTCAATCCAGTGACTATCACTTGGATTGACCCGATTGTGACTCCATATGCTCAAAGCGTATGAGACACCATATCAAGTACATTTTAAATGTACAATTTCCCAGAGAGTGTTAACAACTCTAAATCTATCCCAGTAGATCTTTATTCCTTGAATAAAGGTTGTTACTCTCCATAATTCTACGGAGAATTTCTATGAAAGCCAAGCTTTCACCAATTGCTTTATGGGAATTTCCATGTCAGTGCGCTCCCACTAACCTCCTTATATACACAAGAATCATTTCGTTTTGAATCAAATCATTAACCATTATGATTATTTCAAAACGACAGTTCCAAGAACCTTATGCTTGCTTCAATCCAAACATGGATCGAATAACCCGCAAACCTTGTTTGTCGGTTATACAAAATCGTCAGGATGTTGTAAGCATCCTCCAAACGGTTTCCTTTTCAGGAAAGCGATTTTGATCTTTAACTAACACATTTCATAAATGAAATATGCAGTATCAACAAGCATTATCAAAATGGATTTACCATGGCAACAGGTAAAAGGTTGAACTGTTATTAACATAATGCTGATAACGATACCTTTCCGTCACAAGCCTAGCTTTGTACGTTGGTATGTTGCCATCCATGTATGTCTTCCTTGAAGACGTTTACAGTACCAACAGGCACAATGCCTTGCGGTACAATCAACTAGTATCCAAACATAGTTGTTATTCATGGAATCCATTTCAGACTCATGGCACTTTGCCATAATAGGGAGTCGATACCTTGTATCACTTCCTCGTACGTAGTCGGTTGGTATACCTCCATAAGATTTACATCTTTAAGGGGTTACATCAGAAACCCATACCCCAGGTTGTTTCCTGATTCTCTCCGATCTACGCGGTTCTTGTGTATTTGAAGATTAATGGTTTAGTTTCATCCTTGATGAACTATTTATGTTCCATTACGGACTTCGTGCCTTGAACAGTATTACCCCGATTTTCATCGTGTTTTACTGTCCTCCCACTTACCACTGCATATCGGTATTCCTTTTAGGAAAACCGCATGGCGAGCAACAATCACATTGTTCTCTTGTGAGATATATAAGTACTATACTTATGGTTATCCCTAGGATAACCTATAATTGGCACTTATCCAATTTGGGTTCTAATTTGGTATCATCCAAACGTTATGCCCGGCATACCCAAATTATTAGGAATGAGAAACCCTGTTTCTTTCCTGTTCATATCCTATATGATATCTGTCAAACAGATTTATATGGAACCTTATTCTAAATAAGTTTTGCACTGTTAATACATATCATGTTGAAGGAAATGATAGCTCAGAGCGACTCGTGATAAACCTTATCATGTCCAACAAAATTCGGTTTTCGTTCGGACACACCGTCTAACTGACGTGTCTCGGGAGGAGTCCTCATCTGAAGAATAATACTATACTCTTTCATGTATGTTTGAAACTTACTGCTTAAGTATTTTCATTACGGTCTTACCATGACGGTATAATACTGTAGCCGATCTGTTTATCTACTTCGTGTCGAAACTCTAAAAGTTTCCGATCTGTGTTCTTCAAAAGAAACACATAACTATAACGTGATGCCACATCCGTTAAGGTCACGAAATATTCATGTTCACATCTAGCCTAGCTAGATATGGGCCCACTAAATTCACCATGAATAGGGCTAACAGATCGGTGGCACTTACACTATTACCAAGTAAACAGTGTTTTAGGTACTTTACCTAATAAACTAGATTCGTAGACTTTATTTGAATAGTCAAATCAGTCCTAGTACCCACTCTTCAAAAGTGCGGATATACGAATCTTGTTTAATTGTGTCCCAGACAACAATGCCACAAATAAGTCTCTATTGATCAAATCAATTTGAGCTATTTATTTGTCATTTTATATGTTTTGAGATTTCAATTATATTCAAAATATAAATTCTGTTATTCACATCTAATGTGTTTATCTCAGTATCATCTTTATATAATGAAACACTTAGTGTTCTAGAATATAAAGGTTTATCCACAATGGATTAAACACTGATATAGAGATAATGTCTCTAGTCAAACTAGTTACATTATAACAGTTCCTAATTTAAGTACACACCCGAAGGGTAGTTCCTCAACTTAGGTATCTACGGTCGAAACAGCGACTTTCGTCCCGTTTCCGATTCGCGCAGAACAATCTCAGCTTGAAGTCAGTATCCTGCTCAAAGCAGATTCTGAACATCAATACATATATTTTATGTACCACACTAAGTATTTAAAATCTAATTTCAATACTAGTAGTGAACATAACTTTGACAAACATTTTTAAAGTCAGAGCCTTGCCCTTTCTTTATTCCTTCGTGTCTGCCATATCCAAATGGTAGTCACTTTGGGATATGTCAATTATCCTTTTCAATATTTCAGAAACCTTAGGCCAAGCCTGGGGGTTTTTTAGAATATCGAAACAATGTGCACCTCGTGCTACATGCCCAATTGCAAACTTTGACTTTTCACCTCTAGAATAGTCAATTAATTCTCCAAGAATTATTTATTGCAATTTTAATACTTATTAAATCTAAAATTAGATTTATGACAAGTATATTAAATTAATCATTAAAGTCATCATCACATAAATCTTCCAAAGATTTTATGCTCTACTTATTTTGCTTAATTTTGGGCTTAAGGTATAATAAGTTATTTTATCAATAAAGTAACCTATTATTTATTCCCAATTTGAAAATTAAATCATTTAAAATATTTTAATCCCAGATTATATTTTAAATATCCAACTTTTCAATTTTATCTTGATTACAATAGTCCAACTATTTAATCAACGATTAGTGGTACTATATATATTATAATGATTATAATAGTCCAACTATATAATCAAATATAATCCAAATTAATTAACCTCAATTACATTGATTACTATAATCCAATTATAAAATCAACTGTAAACTGAAATTAATTAATTCAAATATATTGATTAATATAATCCAATTTATATAATCAAGTATAATACAGTCCAACTGTTTTATTAAAACAACATTAAATATTAGTCCAACTAATACTTTTAATATATGACGAGTGATATTTGTTTGAGCGCGTATGGCGAGTAATTGAACGAATATTGCAAATTCAATTCTTGCCTCCCAATATTTTTCGTCGAGCCTCTAACCCTCTGTCGAGTACTGGGGAAACCGTGTTTCCTAGTGGGCTAGGATCCCGTTAAATATCACACAATCTTGACTTTGGCCAACAAATTGTATGATAATTAACTAGGTAGATCTCTAAGATCAATTGGATCTAATCCAATTCCTAGATCCAGTAGGTGGACATCCAAGTCCGAAACATATATCTTATATATGCCTATATATCCAATATATAGCCTAACCTTTTTCCTCTGAATCAACTAGGCCTTGGCTTTGGCACAACAAACCTGATGATCCCAGTCAAGCGCGGACCCATTGACCATGGAAGCTTCGTAATCAATGTCGATGGACAAGAAGTGGTCTTGACTTTGGCCAACAAACCACAACTTGGACAAGACACCAATATGGAACAAAGCCTCGTGATTCAAACACATCTTCGACGGACAAGGGCTTGACTTTGGCCAACAACCCATGCCAATCTAGGATCTTGAGCAAGAATCACTCAATGGAAGGAAAAGACGCATGATATTTGATGAGGGCTTTTCGCGTGCAAATTGGCTACCAATTCATTATCTTTGTTAAGGTCTCATCATCATACACCCTTAAACATGCATTATAAATACATAATAAAGCGAGTATAAAAATAAATAATAATGATATGCGGATGGATACTTAACACATTGATCCTAGATCAAATCTCTCCCTTCTCACTCAAGCTAGCACTTGTATTACTTCTACCCGTTACACTACACTTCTAAAGAAACCTCATTTACATTGAGGGGAATAGGTGAGAAGAGAATACAAAGAGAATAAAGGTGATAAGGCTGGACACGCAGGTCCAATTTAATAAATCAAATTTATTACAACAATTTCCAAAATTGCCCCACCCGACTAATATCCATCCGATATACATTATTCATTCATCACAACCACGTATTCACACATAAGCATGCTATCAATCAATCTAATCAAATTAATTAATCTGATAATTATGTGATCATCCAATGTTCAAACAACGATTTGATTTTGCTCGAGTCAAACTCGTTTTGCGAATAAGTACTCAAAGTACGAATTCTTGAATTAAATTAAACTACATAATTAAATCCAATTTAACATGTATTTAATACTAATTCACTATTCAATTCCAAATTGAATATTACACTTTATTTAATAAACCTTTAACGACTTAAATTCCAAATTTAATCGCGTCGGGACTCAAAGCCCGATTAACGTCCAACATCAATTCAATTCAAGTCTAATGTGCTTTAATTAATTTCTATAAGGCGTGGGCTTCGGCAACCAAAGCCCAATCAAGGAGTAACCCCATAAGCCCAGAAATCAATTTGGGCCCATTAGGCCCAATTAAACTTTAAAGGTTTATAAGTTGCATTTGGGCTTTATGGTAGTGGTTTTGGGCCCAATTGGATCCAATCCATTTGGCCTAAACCCAACTTGATAAAATCAAGCCCAATTACAACATTAGAAGCCCAAATCCAATTTAAGGCCTAAATAACTAAATTACATGAATCCAATTCCGCAATTTAATTACCTAAAGTGCATTACATGATTAATCACCCAAAACAATATTTCCAAAACATGAAATTAGTCCAATTAATCATGTTCATTATCATCTTCACATGTCCAACACATAAATGAAAAAATCAAACCCATTTTACATGCTACTTAGTCTCGGCCAAGGGAGTGATTTTGTGTCCGATTTGGTTTCAATCCAATCGAACCCACAATCGACATTAAATCACCATCCAATTTGATTTCATACACATCCAATGTCACAAAATCAAAATTACCAAGACATTAAAAGGGCATATGGAATTCGGCCAACATATACATTTTGGGGATTTATGTTCAATTCAAAATTCAATCTAATTGACTTCAAATTAACATCATCCTACATGATTCTAACTCATCCAATGAATCAAAATCAAAAAATTCCAAGAATCCAAAATAGCATACACATTCGGCCAACACTCCAAATTTGAGGAAAATTGTTCCAAATCAATTTTCATGAAATTGATCCAATCAAACTTCAATACAACAACATTTAAACATGATCAATCATGCAATTTCATAAAATCATGCTCAAATGCAATTTGCCCAAATTTTAAGCCCTAAAATTTTCATGCTCAAACCTAGGCTCTTGATGCCATTGTTGGTTTCTATTAAGGTCCCGGATCGATTATAAGCATGAAAAACATTGCGAATACATATCGACGAAGTTGGCGGAATACTCACATCGATCGGTTGAGACGATTTGAAGACGAATGAAGCCAAAAACGCTCACTGGTTTGGCGCCACTGCTGTGCAGAATTCTTCACTGGTTTGGGCAGTTTCGGATCTCATTTTGAAGCTCCAAACTTCATCGAATGGATCCCGCCTCATGGGTGAACCTCCCTAACACCTTCGCAAGTCTCGTAAGTGTGCTAGCACTTGTGTTTTTGCCACAAAAACACACTCATGCTTCCCTTGAAGCTCACGGCAGTGAGCTGTGAAGAAGAGGAGAAAACAGCCCCTTGGGCGTGTGATGATGGAGAGAAAAAGGAGAGGAAGTGTTTTGGTTGAGTTGTTAAATGAATTACCAAAATGCTTTATATATTTTTCCAAAAAATAATAAGCATTTACCATTTTAATTTATCAAATAAAGTCAAATGGAAATGGCTTTCTCAACCACCAACACTATTCCAACAACTTACATCAACTATTCATTACTTTAATAAAGTGATGTAAGTCTTTCAATCAATCAATCACATCAATCAATCACATCACTCAAAGTGACATTTGATTTGACGCTTGATGTGACGAATGATTTGACGCTTGATGTGACTTGCATCGCCGCACTCGAATTCGAAATACGAATGCGCTCGCAATCACACTTGGGCTCGGTTTCGCTAATTCCTAATTAGCGAGTTTTCCGTCGTGTCGTAATTAAATGATTACGCCTAGCGAATTCACTATTCACGTCGCTAACGAATTAATTCTAAATTAATTCGTTCGCCCGAATTAAAATCCAATTTCAATTTCGCGTCGAAATCCAATTTCGTTTAATATATCGAATATATTAATTTATCGATTAATTCCAAATTAATCGTTATCTCTCTCTAGACGATATTTTATCCTACATAAAATATCTCCGTAATTAATCCTAGATTAATTTTCTCTTTCTTCTATATAATCCCAGATTATTAATGAGTGCGAGTTATGCGTCATCGGTGCATTATCGGGAAGCGACCCATGAGATCCCCGGATAATTCGGCAGTAAATACGGTCGTCGGAATATCCGAATCACGTACGTACCAAGTACTACGTTCTACCGATTTATGAGACAAGATCGGCTTCTAGCAAAGCACGAAGTCTATCTAATTCTCCGGTCATATTCATCTAAGAATATTTAAGATCTATATCAAGCGTAGTATACCAAGTATCGTGTATATCGGCCCAATATCGGATAGTCACGTGCTAGGGCTAGGGATGGATAAGTGTCTGCCCCGTCCGAAGCACATATCGGATGTCTGGTAACTAGTCTCTATAATCAGATATAAATGACCTTGTCATAATATCCCGATGGCCGGCCAGCACTTAAGAGCACTAATATCGTATCCTGCGTGACATCATCTCCACTATGACTGGAGTGATACTTCTGTCTTGACATCACACCCAACACTCTACGATTCTCAATATACCCAGCATTGGCGTACACAGAACCGGTTAGAGTCCTGGACGACCTCAACTAAAGCATATTGATTGTCGTAAGCATTAGCGGTGCAAGTCTCAGGTTAAGACCATACATACCTACCCTGATGTCGGACTCCCATAGACACATAGTCATAATACCAATGGGATTCCGATGGGTCTATCCAGAGCGAAGCTGTTTCCCGTATCATCGGTGAAACACAACCTCCTATCGCACTTGCATGAGTATCCAATACCCAAATATATGAGAACTATGCTGTTGTGCCCTCACAACGCGCACAAGTGCAATACTAGCCTATTCCGCATTATCGATGTCCAGTCTCGATAATATTACGACTAGGGATATTTAATGATTAGTCCTTCGTGGACTGATACTGTCTCATATCATCTCAATCCAGGAACTAATCATATGGACCTCTCTTCATTTATATATCTAAGGTGATCTAATCACAAATGATGAGAGTGCAATTTCCTTGTCACATAGTTAATTTGTACAACAACATTATGATATGTACAAATAGTGACGCTATGGGTCATATTATCCAACAGTAGGACCAATAGAAACTATTCTGTTATGCTTGCGTTTAGGACCATCTCATTTGGATTCAGTTGGACTTTTTATCATGTGGTATTGGCTTGTTGGGCCATTTAAATTGGGACGAGTCCCTGCTTTATGGCAATCGGGCCAAAAGCTTCTAAAATGCCGATGGACCATTTTGCGTTTAGGCCTCTTATCATTTGAAGTCGTTTAGCCATGTTATCACAAAAGTGTAAACATGTTGGGCCTTTTTCAACTGGGACAAGTTTGCACCACGCAATAGTATGATTGAATGCTTTAAAATGATAATGAGCCGACTTATATATTCCATACATTGCACGCATCTCATGCATCTCATGCATACACGTATCATGTCAACCCTTGTGTCTTAAAAGCCATCATAGATATCCGTTGGGTTAGGGAAGAAGTAAAGAAGCAGATAGATGTGGGATTTCTAGAAGTGGTAAAGTACCCCGAGTGGTTGGCAAACATTGTGCTCATTGATAGTGCGGCTTTATCTACCATGTACTCGTTCGCGGATGGGTTCTCACTATATAATCAGGTTCTTATGGCTGAAGAAGACAACCATAAGACTGCCTTTGTTACTGAATGAGGTACGTATTGCTACAAGGTGATGCCGTTTGGGCTTAAGAATGCAGGAGCCACTTATCAACGGATGGCCACTACATTATTCCACGACTTAATGCATAAAGAGATTGAAGTATATGTGGATGACACGATGGTGAAGTCAGAGACAAGAGGCAGACATATAGAAGCACTGGAGAAGTTCCTTGAACGAGTCGACAAATACAACTTACGGCTAAATCCCAAGAAGTGTGTGTTCGGGGTAACGTCAGGCAAGCTACTAGGACACACAGTTGGAATTGGAGGAATAGAAGTAGACCCTGAGAAGATCAAGGCGATTACAGAAATGCCTGCACCAAAGACAGAGAAAGAAGTTAGAGCATTCCTCGAGAAAATTAGGTACATCAGTCGGTTCATCGCCAAGTTGACTTCAGTATGCGAGCCTATATTTAAACTGCTAAGAAAAGACCAGCCAGTGAAATGGAATGAGCAATGCCAAGAAGCCTTCGACAAGATCAAAGAATTGTTGGGATGTATGCCCTAGAGCTACATGTGATGTAAACGGTTTCATGTGTTTTGAAATAAAACGATGCATTATTCATTTATCAAATTATTTGTTTATTTTTCGCATATTATATATCTTCGTAAATACTGTAGATTACTTATGTATCTTCAGACTTAGTGTATGAGTGTCATACACCAGAGGATTTAAGTCTGAAGTTAGTAATCTTAAATAGTCCATAGAGAGCGATCAAAACGGGTACTTTATTTGTGGTTTATCTATAGCTGCGGTCCATTCTATATTTGTATGGCGATCTTAATTCGGATCGTCCATGTAGAGACATGAGAATGGAGGCACCTTGTATGATGTGATCATATAGGACTGGACCCAGATAGAAATGATATTCTTATAATATCCATTAAGCAAAGAAAGTCATTTCCATCTACTTGATGGTCATATATGGATTGATCTTAATCCTGAGTGTACTACGAACTCCTGCATGGCAGGCTGTGTCCTTTGATTTACAAAGGTGAGGTTGGTGTAGCAGTCCAAACCAATAGCTACGTACTTTGGGGGCATAGTTTGTTTTGTAGCTGGGAATGTTTTACATAGACATGGAGTTCACTCCTTCTTGCGAGAAGTAGATGAGTATCTTTCTTAAGGGTTGATTCGGTACTTGAACGATTTGAGCGCTCAAGTCTTTCAATTACGAACAGAAAGATTAATATTCATAATAGTTATGAATAAATCGTTCATTAGAGAATCAATGGTATTTAAGGTAAAAATAATTAGAGGGGTATAACGGACATTATGACCCAGCTCTAATTACAAGATACTCGTGAAGGATCAATTCGTATGTAATGACTATATCGATGGACAACGACTTAGTTCGACTTAATATTTCATCTGCGGCAACAAGAGTGCAACTTCGGGTTTTTAGTGGAATAACCCGTAGTTAATAATTCAGAATATCTAATTAAGAGCTTAATTAATATTTTGAGATTATTGGAGCTCGGAACCGTGGGTCCATTTGGTCCCCGTGCTAGCTCGATTTACTATAGCGGATTTAATATAATTGGATAGTCTAATTATAGACTCACAAAAGAATAAATATTATTAATATGATTAATAATATTAATTATGTCACACTTGAAACTATACATTAAAAGTTAATTTATGGTATTAATAATTATATGATAATTATTAAATATAAAATATTGAATTATATATATGATATAATCTAATAAGGCTAAGATTGTAATTTCTATATTATGGGTTTTGGAAACCCTTGATTTAAATTTGGAAGTAATGACTTTCAAAATATTAATCATATATTTAATTTGTAACATATATTGATTTTATGGAAAGTAAATAATATTGTTACAAAATTAATGAAGAAATAAATGGCATGGCCGAATTCCTTGATGTCTATGGAATATGATTTGTTTATTTTGGAAACAAAATTTAATCAAAAATCCTAGCCTTGGCCGAATTCCTTGGTGTATAAGGAATAAGATTTGTTTATTTTGGAAACAAAATTTAATCCAAAAATCCTAGCTTTGGCCGAATTCTACCTTAGGGAGGGGATTGGTTGTTTTGTTTGAGTGAAACAAAATTGACCTAAGTATAAAAGGAAAACTTGATTTTCTTTTGAGTAGTGCTCCCATTCCAATCCCTAGCCACCTTCTTCTTCTTCTTAATTCTCTCAAAAGTTGAGAAACAATTTTGAAGAACAAGAATAAGAAAAATATTATTAGTGTGTGATTTAATCTCTAAAATGTTTAGGGATTTGTTTGTGTGTGTAGCCCACACTACTTTCCGTTGGTAACGATTTATAGCTCGGAAGATCTTGTGGCGTTGAACAAATCATCTTCTCATTCATTCTTGTAAGTCACGGCATTGAGGAAGAATAATACCTCATTGCCGCACTTCACTTGTTACAATCGGGGCTCGGTTTTGATTTGTTTTAATTCGAGTTTTTGGAAACACCTTGGGGAGTTTTTGGGGCTGAGTTAGGATTGTTTTTGAGTGGAAAAATCAGACCTAAAACGCTACAGCAGGTCACATAAATCAGGGGTTGGTTTGGGTGCAGTTCGCGTGTGTAACGGGTGTAAAACAATCCAATAATTCACTACAGTTCGGGGGCTGTTCGGGGACTGTTTCACGTGCATTCCGGGGCTGAGATCTTGTCCGAAACAGAAGCAAAACTTCAGTATAAGTACTGGTTCCATTAGACTTTAAGGAAGGGAAGACAGAAAAATTTTTCAAGCGCGAGGAAAGCGTTTCCTACAACTGGTATCAGAGCGAGGTTGAAAAGTGTTCTTAACCCTTCACTTTTTCATTTAAAGTTTCTATTTTTTAATATATTTATATGAGTTATAAATATGATATGCATGTTTAGATGAGTGGGCACATTGTGATATTCATATGATGAATGGTTTTGTTATTTCATGTGATGAATGTATTTTGCAATGGTCGTAAATATTTCCGGCTCTTATTTTTGTAGTTGGTTTTGTTTTTGGGATGTAAGGCCATAAGGCCATTGTTTACATTTGTTGTAATTTTAATTTTCAATGTAAAGTTTCAATTTTTTGTAATTTGGAGCACCGAAGTCGCAAAGGGAGCCAACACCACTTTGGAGCGGGATTTGAAGACCAAAGAATGCCTTGGTGAATCTCTTGTACTAATTAGATTAGTATAGGAAAAATAAGAGCCCGGTCAATGCAAAAATAAATTTTTTTGTTATATGTATGTTTATTTCGAATTGTTTGAATAACATGTCATATAGCTTAGGGTGTCCACTCATGCATTATCATTATAGACATAAAATTATGATTTTATGTAATTTAAAATGTTTAAGTTAGAAAATGATATGCATGAAAATCAATTAATTAGATTAATTGGATTTATGGTTTTAAAATTTGAATTCTAATATATTGGGCTTAATTAGTGAAAAATAAATTTCATTGGTATATAAGATGGAAACCCAGACATAAATTCCATAGCCGATTCCGAATGGACGGTAATATGGTCTGAACTCGGGATACAATTCCACGTACCATTGGATTTTATGACCCACTAAGATTTATTAAAATGTTTAATTAGAATTTTTGACCATTTAGAATTCCATGATTTTAGACCCTTAAGTGCCTAGTATTTTAAGAGTTAAAATATTATAGCTCACTTATACCACTCTAATTAAATTAGTTTAATAGAGTTCATCTATTAGTAGAGACTAATGAATTTTTAGTGGCACAATTTTAATTGTTAAAATTGATTAGCTCACTTATGACAAACTAGTGTAAATAATAATTATGATTTAGCCGCCATAAGTTTATCCACACTAGTTAAAATAAAATATTAGATTTTTAGATAGAAACCTTAATTTTTAAAATAGTGAGTGGGAGAGGGATATACGACAGTGTATCACGCGATCTCCGTTGTTAGTCCAAAAACGTGAGATTCAAAAGGCGCCTCGAGACGGCTTTGTTTTCGTCCCCCTACGGATGATGTCCATTTTGGGTCAATATCAGGTTTGGGTTCTGAGAGGATAGGGATTCTAGATGTATCTTGTGAACTGACCTACCCTACGGCGGCACTTCACTCGTTAAGTCAAAGAATCCCGAAACGGCGGTTACACTCACAAAGGAGTAATTAACTGTTAATGAAATTCCTTGATCAAATAAAACAATAGTTGTTTACTATAGGAATAAGAGTTATTCCCGCATATATTAAATTGACTGAGATTGTCTCGATCTATCATGCAAGTACTTGACCTACCCTACGGCGGCACTTACTTGTGGGATGATAGATTTCCATGGCATAATAATTCTCTTAGGTTTCTAATTCATTACTCATGGTTAAGACCATGAAACTCAAAAATATATGCACATGAAACTCAAAAATAACTTGTATGTGTTAAGACCATTAACACATAGGTCACTGCTGAACACTGAAATGTTAAGGTTGAAAAACCTAAAATAAAACGGCCAAAGATTTCTCACGTGACACATATCTATGGCATCTTAGACTTGATCACATCAACCTTGACGGATAAATAGATTGATAAAGAACGGAGCCTTAAACCAGTTAAAGCTCGGGACTTTACCAGTTTGTGAATCCTGTTTAGAAGGAAAAATGACCAAGAGACCTTTTACTGGAAAAGGTATAAGAGCCAGTCAACCACTAGAGCTAATACATTCGGACGTTTGCGGACCGATGAATGTAAAAGCCCGAGGTGGTTATGAATACTTCGTCACATTCATTGACGATTATTCAAGATATGGGTATGTCTACCTAATGCATCACAAATCAGATACCTTTGAAAATTTCAAGGAGTATCGTGCTGAGGTTGAGAACCAATTAGGTAAGACAATCAAAACTCTACGATCATATCACGGAGGGGAATACCTCGACAGAGATTTCGAGGAATTCTTAGTTGAGCATGAGATAGTATCCCAGCTCACAGCACTTGGAACACCACAAAAAAATGGTGTTGCAGAAAGGAGAAATCGAACCCTACTAGACATGATGAGATCTATGTTTAGTTATAGCTCACTACCTAGTTTATTCTGGGGATATGTACTGCAAACCGCAATGCATATCCTTAATGTAGTTCCATCTAAGTCTGTTCCTAAGACTCCCTTAGAGTTGTGGAATGGTCGTAAAACTAGTTTATGACATTTCCGCATATGGGGGTGTCCAGCACATGTGCTGAAGAATAAGACTACAAAGTTGGAGCCACGTTCTCAGGTGTGCCTATTTGTAGGCTACCCTAAGGAGACTATGGGTGGATTCTTCTACAGTCCTGATGATAACAAAGTATTTGTATCGACAAATGATATGTTTCTAGAGGAGGACTATATGAGGGAGTTCAAGCCTCGTAGTAAAATATTACTCGAGGAGTTACTTACTGGTTCGACCAGCACGCCATCGTCAATGAAAGTTGACAAATACATAGCACCTTCAACATCTAATAGTCAGATGCTACCCAGTCAGAATGATCTACCACCTAGACGCGGTGGGAGGGTTGTACGAAAACCTGATCGCTACCTAGGGGTTGGAGAGGCACAATTTTTCACCTTTAGCGATGGGATAGATGATCCATTGACCTATAGTAGTGCAATGGATGATTCTGACAAAGAGGAATGGCTCAAAGCCTTGAACCTAGAGTTGGAGTCCATGTACTCCAACTTGGTCTGGGAACTTGTAGATCAACTTGATGGGGGTGAAACCCATAGGTTGCAAGTGGATCTACAAGAGGAAGAGGGGGTCAGATGGGAAGGTATAGACCTTCAAGGCTAGACTAGTGGCCAATGGTTATACCCAGAAAGAGGGAGTTGACTATGAGGAAACTTTCTCGCCAGTAGCTATGCTTAAATCCATCCGCACTCTTCTATCCATTGCCGCATATTATGACTATGAAATTTGGCAAATGAATGTCAAGACTGCATTCTTGAATGGAAATCTTGATGAAAGTATCTATATGATACAACCAGAAGGGTTCATCGCCCAAGGTCAAGAGCAAAAGGTTTGCAAACTGCAGATGTCCATTTATGGACTCAAGCAGACATCTCGATCTTGGAATATAAGATTTGACTCAACAATCAAGTCTTATAATTTTGAGCAGAATGTTGATGAGCCTTGTGTATACAAGCGCGTCATTTACGGGAAGGTGGTTTTTCTTGTTTTATACGTTGATGATATTTTACTCATTGGGAATGATGTAAGGATATTATCAGACGTGAAAAACTGGCTAGCTGACCAATTCCAAATGAAAGATTTGGGAGAGACCAGTTATGTTATTGGGATCCAGATACTTCGGGATCGCAAGAAACGACTATTAGCTATGTCTCAGGCATCCTATATCGACAAAATCCTTTTGCGATTTGGGATGCAAAATTCCAAGAAAGGCAATCTGCCTTATCGGCATGTAATTCATTTGTCGAAGGAACAGTCTCCTAAGACACCTCAGGATGTTGAGGAAATGAGATATATCCCATACGCCTCAGCAGTTGGTAGTCTCATGTATGCCATGTTATGCACGAGACCGGACATCTGTTTTGCAGTGGGAGTAGTCAGTAGGTTTCAGTCAAACCCAGGATTGGATCAATGAGTGGCTGTGAAACACATTCTCAAGTATCTTAAGAGAACGAGAGATTATATGCTTGTATATTCCGGTGAGGATATGATCCTTAGGGGATATACAGACTCTGATTTTCAGACAGATGTTGATTCCAGGAAATCTACATCTGGATCAGTGTTCACCATAGGTAGTGGGGCTATTGTATGGCGGAGTATAAAGCAATCTTGTATTGCTGACTCCACCATGGAGGCTGAATATGTAGCGGCTTGTGAAGCGGCTAAGGAAGCAGTCTGGCTCCGTAAATTCTTGGGAGATCTGGAAGTTGTTCCAAATATGGATAGACCACTCACCCTCTATTGCGATAATAGTGGAGCGGTGGCAAATTCCAAAGAACCAAGAAGCCATAAGAGAGGAAAGCATATAGAGAGGAAATATCATCTCATCAGGGAGATAGTGTAGAGAGGAGATGTTACCGTCGCAAAGATTGTATCCGCAGAGAACCTTGCTGATCCGTTTACAAAGACCTTGCCAGCTAAAGTTTTTGAAGGTCACCTAGATGGTCTAGGATTACGTGACATGTCCCATTTGCTCTAGTGCAAGTGGGAGATTGTTGGGATGTATGCCCTAGAGCTACATGTGATGTAAACGGTTTCATGTGTTTTGAAATAAAACGATGCATTATTCATTTATCAAATTGTTTGTTTATTTTTCGCATATTATATATCTTCGTAAATACCGTAGATTACTTATGTACCTTCAGACTTAGTGTATGAGTGTCATATACCAGAGGATTTAAGTCTGAAGTTAGTAATCTTAAATAGTCCATAGAGAGCGAACAAAGCGGGTACTTTGTTTGTGGTTTATCTATAGCTGCGGTCCATTCTATATTTGTATGGCGATCTTAATCCAGATCGTCCATGTAGAGACATGATAATGAAGGCACCTTGTATGATGCGATCATATAGGACTGGACCCAAATAGAAATGACATTTTTATAACATTCGTTAAGCAAAGAAAGTAATTTCAATCTACTTGATGGTCATATATGGATTGATCTTAATCCTGAGTGTACTACGAACTCCTGCATGGCAGGCTGTGTCCTTTGATTTACAAAGGTGAGGTTGGTGTAGTAGTCCCGACCAATAGCTATGTACTCTGGGGGCACAGTTTGTTTTGTAGCTGGAACGTTTTACATAGACATGGAGTTCACTCCTTCTTGCGAGAAGTAGATGAGTATCTTTCTTAAGGGTTGATTCGGTACTTGAACAATTTGAGCGCTCAAGTCTTTCTATTACGAACAGAAAGATTAATATTCATAATAGTTATGAATAAATCGTTCATTAGAGAATCAATGGTACTTAAGGTAAAAATAATTAGAGGGGTATAACGGACATTATGACCCGGCTCTAATTACAAGATACTCGTGAAGGATCAATTCGTATGTAATGACTATATCGATGGACAACGATTTAGTTCGACTTAATATTTCATCTGCGGCAACGAGAGTGCAACTTCGGGTTTTTAGTGGAATAACCCGTAGTTAATAATTCGGAATATCTAATTAAGAGCTTAATTAATATTTCGAGATTATTGGAGCTCGGAACCGTGGGTCCATTTGGTCCCCGTGCTAGCTCGATTTACTATAGCGGATTTAATATAATTGGATAGTCTAATTATATACTCACAAAAGAATAAATATTATTAATATGATTAATAATATTAATTATGTCACACTTGAAACTATACATTAAAAGTTAATGTATGGTATTAATAATTATATGATAATTATTAAATATAAAATATTGAATTATATATATGATATAATTTAATAAGGCTAAGATTGTAATTTCTATATTATGGGTTTTGGAAACCCTTGATTTAATTTTGGAAGTAATGACTTTCAAAATATTAATCATATATTTAATTTGTAACATATATTGACTTTGTGGAAAGTAAAAAATATTGTTACAAAATTAATGAAGAAATAAAGGGCATGGCCGAATTCCTTGATGTATAAGGAATAGGATTTGTTTATTTTGGAAACAAAATTTAATCAAAAATCCTAGCCTTGGCCGAATTCCTTGGTGTATAAGGAATATGATTTGTTTATTTTGGAAACAAAATTTAATCCAAAAATCCTAGCCTTGGCCGAATTCTACCTTAGGAAGGAGGATTGGTTGTTTTGTTTGAGTGAAACAAAATTGACCTAAGTATAAAAGGAAAACTTGATTTTCTTTTGAGTAGTGCTCTCATTCCAAACCATAGCCACCTTCTTCTTCTTCTTCTTAATTCTCTCAAAAGTTGAGAAACAATTTTGAAGAACAAGAATAAGAAAAATATTATTAGTGTGTGATTTAATCTCTAAAACGTTTAGGGATTTGTTTGTGTGTGTAGCCCACACTACTTTCCGTTGGCAACGATTTATAGCTCGGAAGATCTTGTGGCGTTGAAAAAATCATCTTCTCATTCATTCTTGTAAGTCACGGCATTGATGAATAATAATACCTTATTGCCGCACTTCACTTGTTACAATCGGGGCTCGGTTTTGATTTATTTTAATTCGGGTTTTTGGAAACACCTTGGGGACTTTTTGGGGCTGAGTTAGGATTTTTTTTGAGTGGAAAAATCAGACCTAAAACGCTACAGCAGGTCACACAAATCAGGGGTTGGTTTGGGTGCAGTTCGCGTGTGTAACGGGTGTAAAACAATCCAATAATTCACTGCAGTTCGGGGGCTGTTCGAGGACTGTTTCATGCACATTCCGGGGCTGAGATCTTGTCCGAAACATAAGCAAAACTTCAGTATAAGTGCTGGTTCCATTCGGCTTTATGGAATGGAAGACGGAAAAATTTTTCAAGGTCGATCCGTGTGGCTAATCACTTCCGCTGCGCGAGGAAAACGTTTCCTACAAGAATATTTGGTGAAACCTCCTGTTTTGAAACCTCCAAGACTGGGCAAACCTTTGGTATTATATTTGGCCATTGAACTCGAAGCACTGGGGGCAATGATGGTACAAGCAGATGAAACAGGGGTAGAGCATGCAGTCTACTACCTTAGTAAGAAGATGCTTCCGTACGAAGCTCGCTATCATGAAGTAAAGAAGATTTGTTTGGCAGTAGTGTGGGCGTCCAGAAAGTTGCGTCATTACTTCCAATCTTACAAGATCCAAGTGGTAGCAAAGGAGAATCCTTTGAAGTATCTGCATTCAGTGCCTTCGCTAGTTGGGAAGTTAGATAGATGGTTGGTGTTGCTGACAGAAATCGATATTGAGTACCTCACTTCCAAAGTAATCAAAGGGCGAGCCGTAGCAGAGTTCCTGGCATTACAACCGATAGAAGGAGATCAATACCAGTTTGAGTTCCTAGACGAGAAAATCCAAGCGATAACAGTCCAAGGATGGAAGATGTACTTTGACGGAGCAGTGAACTGTAAAGGAGCCAGAATCGAAATTGTGATAGTAACCCCTGAAGGAGAAACCCTACCTATGGCCAAGTGGTTGACGTTCGGAGTAACCAACAATATGGCTGACTATGAAGCATGCGCCTTCGGATTGACGGCGTTGATAGCCTTGAAAGCTAAGAGCGTGGAAGTCTATGGAGACTCGATGTTAGTAGTCCGACAACTGCAAGGAGAATGGGAATTAAAGGAAGAACGGTTGAAACCTTACTTGTTCCACCTCAGGAGTCTGGCACAGGCCCTCCCCGATTGTAAGTTCCAGCACTTACCGCGAGAAGAGAACCAAATGGCAGACGCATTGGCTACACTTGCCACAACTTGGGAAAATCCAGAGAAGTTGGTGATGAGACCTCTAGTGTTGATGACGGCAAACAAACCTGTCTACGAGATAGAAAGGATATTAGAAGTAGAGGTCGACGACGGGAAACCTTGGTATCATGACATTCAGAGATATCTGGAACACGGGGAATTCTTGGAAGTTGCAAGCAGAAAAGTCAGGATAGCCATCCAGAAGTTAGCTTCTCAATATGTGAGTTTGAAGAGAGAACTGTACAAAAGACAGGCGAATGACATTCAGCTGAAATGTTTAAAAAAAGAAGAGGCTCAGAAGGCAATGGAAGAAGTACACGCTGGAGTATGTGGACCACACATGAACGGATTGAATCTGTCTCGCAAGATTGTAAGACAAGACTTTTACTGGTCGACCATGGAAGCTGACTGCGCGAAGCTGGTAAAGCATTGTCATGATTGCCAAGCTCACGGTAACTTGAATCATCTGCCGCACACAGAGTTGCATGGGCTGTGAGAGCCGTGGCCTTTCTCAGCATGGGGAATTGACATGATCGGAGAAATTCGACCGAACGCATCGAATTGACATCGCTTCATAGTAGTGGCAGTAGACTACTTTTCGAAATTGGTGGAAGCCGAGTCATTCTGTAATGTTACAATAAAGCAGATGGCGAAGTTCATAGCCCGAAATCTCATTTGCCGATATGGAATGCCGCATCATATGGTCACAGACAATGGAGTCCAGTTCCAAGGAGAAACAAAGGCGATGCTACAGAAGTACGGGATAGGACATCACAAGTCGTCACCGTACAGACCGCAGGCAAATGAAGCAGTTGAGGTAGCCAACAAGACGATAAAGAGGATATTAGCCAAAATGATAGAGAACTATAAAGATTGGGCCGATAAACTACCATACGCCCTGTGGGGATACAAAACTTCTGTGAGAACAGCAACGGGAGCCACGTCTTACTCTTTGGTCTACAGAATGGAAGCAGTATTGCTAGTAGAAGTTGAGATACAGTCTATGCGGGTATTAGCAGAAACAGAATTACCTGAACAGGAATGGGCCTCGCAGAGATTTGAACAGTTAGCACTGCCGGATGAGAAGAGGATGAAGTCCTTACAGCATATGCAGATATACCAAAAGAGGTTGGCTCGAGCATTCAACAAGAAGATGCGTCCTACTAAAATCAGAAAGGGTGATCTGGTACTTAAACAGTCAAAGCCGTCGACGAACGACCCGAGGGGAAAGTTCAGACCTAACTGGGAAGGACCTTACGTAGTCCAGAAAGTAATGGGAAATGGGGCAGTGAGACTGTCAGACTTAGAAGGGAACGAGTTCACCGAACCGATCAACGTGGATAGATTGAAGCAGTATTTTACCTAAGGAGAAGAAGACCGAGCAGTCACCGGCGGAAAACCTAACCCAACAGAATAGGAAATTCATTCATACATGCATGCATACACGTAACGTATATGCATTCTTTTTTGTTTCGTTTTGTTTTATATTCACAGGATTTCGAAGAAGAAAAGAAGAAAATGACAAATGGAAGCCAACCAGAAGCAGCAACAGTACAGTGTCAGCTGTTTTCAGGAATGAATCACAGGGTTGAGGCCTACATCAGCATTAGTTTCGAGATGAGTCCCAGGGTTGAGGCCCACGTCAATATCAGTTTTGGGGATGAGTCCCAGGGTTGAGGCCCACGTTAGTATCAGTTTTCGGAAAGGAATCCCAAGGGGCGAAGCCCACTTTATCAGCGGTTGAAAGGAAGAATTCCAGTGAAAAAAAAGGGAGAGAAGTCCTTGATGGTTAGGCATATGTCCAGTGATGACATTGTTTGCTGCATGGTAAAACCTTAGAAACGATGAGTGCAAGATGTGCTCTCATCCGATATTCTGAGTGGATTGATCTCGGCTAGACTCACGAGCACTCGATTACGGGATTTTAGCAGTAAAAGCCTGAGTGGTCGGTGAGATGACTAGTTGAAGAGATGGCGGATCAGTGAATGACCGTTTGTCTAGATATCCATCCTGGTTTACTTATGCTACGATATATGATATGGTTGGAAACAAAGAACAAGTCTCTGAAAAGAAAAAGAAAAATAGACCACCTATAACCGATAAGCGTGAAGCTACCCATGGACGAGTATTAGGACCACCATGAGGAGAAATGATACCTTAAAGGGTAGTGTAGGACACAGAAATCGGCGACGCTGTTCCGGGCTTGCGGCTCGGTTGGGAGTACGGAATAGCCCGCGTGGGAACTAAATCAGAGAAATAAAAATGGAGTCGCCACCCGGTGTGAACCGGGAAAATGATTTAAGGCCGCACTCACCCCTCGCAAGGGAAGACCTCAAACCGTTGGGTTCAGAATGGTCCCTTACTTATGCCACTTGTAATGAAAGGATTTATGCAATAGTACAACCAAATCTCATGCAACATATGTTTCCAGATAATTTAAGCAACATGCAAGTTTGCACACCAATAATCGTAAATGAAAGAAATGAAGGCAAAATACATAATTCATGAACGTATTAAGCAATAAAGTGTAATAATGTAACTAATAACAACTATAAAGGCATTGATAATAAAAGCGAGCATACAATCTCATGAGCATATCGAATAAATGCGGAAAATATAAATAAACAGTAACGGTAAGGGCATAAATATTGAAGAGAGCTAACTAAGCATATGATGGGGAATGGAATGACTAAGGGGACAAACATGCATGAAACATGATGAAGGAATCTGTCCAGTGTGTACGCGTTCATGTAGCATTCGTAAACACGTTCGAACGGTAAATAGAATGCAAGCGTTTGAGTAGCGTTTGATAACGCGTTCGAACAATAAACAGAATGTCCGCGTTCGTATAACGTTTGATAACGCGTTCGAATGGGATGAGACCTGATGCATGATACAATAAAATACATGCGTGTTCGAGTAGCGTTCGTAAATGCGTTCGAACGGTAAACAGAATGCAAGCGTTTGAGTAACGTTCTGAGGCGCGTTCGAACGGAAATAAGATAGAATGCATACGTTCGTGTAGCGTTCGTAAATGCGTTCGAACGGAATGAGGCAGGATGAATACGTTTGTGTAGCGTTCGGAAACGCGTTCGAACGAGTTTGCCAAAAGGGCATCTGAAATGGCACAAACAGATGCATGGATAAACAAATTCACAATGTAGGACCTCGTGTGTCCGATGGAACACATTTCACATTCAATCAGGTGCACTTCGTCCGGCGCAGCAAAAGATCATGGTAAAGACTTTTGCAGGAAAATGACACTCCGAAAATGGAGCACGGTTCAGAAATGGACCAATATCATATCGGACGTCGAAAATGGCACTCCGAAAATGGAACACGGTTCGGAAATGGACCACTATCACATCAGACGCCGAAAATGGCACTTTGAAAATGGAGCACGGTTCGGAAATGGACCACTATCACATTAGACGCCGAAAATGGCACTCTGAAAATGGAGCACGGTTCGGAAATGGACCAAGGAAGGCCTAAACCATAAGAATATGAAACATATCCATGCATACATGCATACATATCACATACATGCAATTTTTATTTTGTATTCGCAGGTTTGTAGCGGCAAAGACCATCTCATCAAGTAACGGTTCAAAAATGAGCCACATTCTCGCACATCACGGTTCGGAAATGGACCACAACAAATGCCAAAAATGGCGCTCTAAAATGGAGCACACACAACAGATGCCGAAAATGGTGCTCCAAAATGGAGCACACACGACAAATGTCGAAAATGGCACTCCAAAATGGAGCACACACAACAGATGCCGGAAACGGCGCTCCAAAAATGGAGCACGCACAACAGATGCCGAAAATGGCACTCCAAAAATGGAGCACAGTTCGAAAATGGAGCACCAGATCAACTCAGCTCGAAGCAGCAGGCAAGTAAGGTGGCATCGGGCGAGCCAAGTAAGTAAAAATGCATTGCACAACTTTGATAGGATTGTCATTGTCACACACTACACAAGTCCCATCAAAGTAGGGGTGACTGTAGGCACTGCATTTTTGCATATAAGTCCCGATGATGAGTCTCGTATGGAGGCACTTATCTTTAGGTTGCGGAAGTCGTGGGAAACGAATGTCGGCAGGGGAAATTCAGAATAAGTATATCATTGGATTCAATTCACATGTTTACTGCTTTCGTTCGTGCTGTATTCGTGAACACGTTTGAACGTCAAGCAGATTACGGGCGTTCGTGTAGCATTCGAATTGGCATTCGAACGGTGTCGGTACATCTGGTTTTGTTGCTAGCCTCACGCCCAAGCCCAATTAGCCCACCAAAATCCACCCAAAAATAATTAAAACATTTAAAACACATGTCACAAATTAAAATAATATCCTTCCTAAATTAAATAAAATAAATCCAATCTAAATAATTCACATACCTAAATAAAACAAATCAAATATATCATCTTCCCAATCAAGCCCAATCATATCCCTAATTAAATAGACACTTTCCTTGTGATATGCTAATTAGGAGATATCACCATTGATTGCATGATCTCTTTCCTTCCCATGCAAAGTAAACCCTAACCTTTGCCTATAAAAAGAAGCCTTCACCAACCTTAGGACTCATAGCTCAATCTCACAAAAAACACAAAGAAAATAACCCTAGCATACTCACGCTAAAGCCGCATTCAACAACAACTTCACGCCTAGCAACCTTCAATAGCCACCTAACCCTCACGTACCCCACACAACAACTTCACGCATCAACACAAAGCCATTCACCCAGTGCACGCCACTGCCCTTCTACTTGACGCAACAAATCTGCCTTCAACGCATGGCCCTCTCACATCAATAAACCTCCACAAACTGTTTCCTTCCACGCAAATAAACCCTACACAAAACTGCTTCAATTGCCGCAAAAACAAACCCCCCATACCAGCAAAACCTTCACGCAAAACAGTCCCCAATTGATGCATAAAGCCCCCTAACCAGCAGCCCCAATTGATGCTATAAAACCTAAAAACTGCCCAAAACATTCCCCGAAATTCCCCAAGACAGTACATATTTTACCGTAAAACTGTACCAGAAACTGGCCCGTAAACCCGCAAACTGTAATCCAAAATAGTTCCGCATTATCGAAAAACAGTAAACCTAAATCGTGACCAGAAACCACAGCGAAATGGAGTAAAAACAGCAGCCCAAACAGCGAAGCATCGAAGGAAAACATTGAACCAGTGAACCAGAGGAGTTGCGGAGCATAGACCCTTCCGAAAACCGCGTAGCACACTTCCGAGAGACGATTTAAGAGGTTAGACCTGATGGCACCTTCTTTATTTATTATCCTTTATTTTCATTTATTCTAGTACTTTATTTTGGATGAGTATTGTGGATTGGTGCATGATGTGATTTCCGGATGAACGGAATATGTGTTCTCTCTTGTGGTATATCAGATGGAAACTCGGACGTAAATTCCGTAGCCGAATCCAAATGGACGGTATTGCGATTTGCACTTGGGATACAATACCATGTACCACTTGAGAGATTCACATGTTTCGTTTCATCCAACCTTGCATTTTAAGTATGATTTAGTCGTTAGTATGTTATTTATTTTTAAGCTTGATTTAGTCGTTAGTGTGTTATTACTTTCTGCATGTTACTTATTTATGCATGATGATATAATGCGCATGGGCTAGCTAGGGTGGATTAAGGGTCCTCTATTCGAGGGAAATACCTAAAGGCTACATTTACCACGATGTTTTGCCACGCCGGACGAAGTATGTTTGATTGAATGTGAGATATGTTTAATCGGATATACGGAGTTCCAAATTATTGTCTCATTCATTTGTATGCATTGTAATAAAATGTGCATAGGTTAACTAGGGTGGATTAAAGGTCCTCTATTCGAGGGAAATGCCTGAAGGCTACCTTTACCACGATGTTTTTTCGCGCCTTTTATTATGTCATTTACCCTTTGCATATCATTGCTTTATTTACGCATGCATTGCATTCTAGTGCGCATGGGCTAGGTAGGGTGGATCAAAGATCCGCTATTGAGGGAATTGCCTAAAGGCTACCTTTACTACGATGTTTTGCCGCGCCTTTTATTATGTCATTTACCATTTGCATATCATTACTTTATTTATGCATGCATTGAATTCTAGTGCGCATGGGCTAACTAGGGTGGATTAAAGGTCCTCTATTCGAGGGAAATGCCTAAAGGCTACCTTTACCATGATGTTTTGCCACGCCAGATGAGGTACACACGATTGAACGTGAAATATGTTCAATCAGGCATACAAGGTCCCATATTATTTATTTGTTTATTCATGTATTGATGATTTAATACGCATGGGCTAGCTAGGGTGGATTAAAGGTCCTCTATTCAAGGGAAATGCCTAAAGACTACCTTTACCACGATGTTTTGCCGCGCCGGATGAGGTGCACCTGATTGAATGTGAAATGTATTCCATTGTGCACACGAGGTCATACATTGTGTATTTGTTTATCCATGCATGTGTTTGTGCCATTTCAGATGCCCTTTTGGCAATATCGTTCGAACGCGTTTCTGAACGCTACACGAACGTATGCATCCTTCCTCATTCTGTTCTAACGCGTTTACGAACGCTACACGAACGTATGCATTCTGTCTAATTTCCGTTCGAACGCGCCTCAGAATGCTAATCGATCGCTTGCATTATGTTTATCGTTCGAACGCATTTACGAACGCTATTCGAACACACATGTATTTTATTGTATCATGCATCAAGTCTCATCCTGTTCGAACGCGTTATCAAACGCTATACGAACACAGACATTCTGTTTATCATTCGAACGCGTTATCAAACTCTACTCGAACGCTTGCATTATGTTTACCGTTTGAACGCGTTTACGAACACTACACAAACGCGCACACATTGGACAGATTCCTTCATCATGTTTCATGCATGTTTTTCCCCTTAGTCATTCATTTCCCCATCATATGCTTAGTTAGCTCTCTTCAATATTTATACCCTTACCGTTATTGTTTATTTATATTTTCCGCATTTATTTGATATGCTAATGAGATTGTGTGCTCGTTTTTATTATCAATGCCTTTATAGTTGTTATTAGTTACATTATTGCACTTTATTGCTTAATACGTTCATGAATTATTTATTTTGCCTTCATTTCTTTCATTTACGATTATGGGTGTGCAAACTTGCATGTTGCTTAAATTATCTGGAAACATATGTTGCATGAGATTTGGTTGTACTATTGCATAAATCCTTTCATTACAAGTGGCATAAGTAAGGGACCATTCCGAACCCAACGGTTTGAGGTCTTCCCTTGCGAGGGGTGAGTGCGGCCTTAAATCATTTTCCCGGTTCACACCGGGTGGCGACTCCATTTTTATTTCTCCTGTTTAGTTCCCCCTTGGGCTATTTCATACTCCCAACCGGGCCGCGAACCCAGAACAGCGTCGCCGATTTCTGTGTCCTACAGTATGGCGACTCCACTGGGGATAGAGAATCAGCCCCGAAATAATGTCTTGTAATGATTGTGATTTGTGCTTTAGTTAACCGTGTCTATAGTGGGTTAAGGGGGTTTAATCAAAGGCATTGTTAAGACTATGTGATGGTTTGGTATCTTCCTTCATTCACTACCTTTCTATAAGGAAAAGCTTTGAGGGCACCTAGATAATCATTACTCGAAGCATACTGTGATGGACTAATTTGGAGGACTTGTTGTTTATTCCTGTCACCAAGACGATAAGAGCCTAAGAGGCTTGGGTATTTAAGAGAGTTCGTTCTACCTTCCCTCTAGGGAATCTTCAATAGGAAATCCATTTGACAGTCAGTCACGTATCATAACTCATTGGCACGTACCGTAAGGTAAAAAAGGTGCGCTCACTTGGTCGCTTGAACCCTTGAGTGGGGAGACCTAGTTGTGGGCAATCCTTCACCAACGAAAGCCTTTGTCTACCCTCCCGTAAACCCACACGTAGACCATAGTTGCATGACCAATAGAAACTATTTCCTTGTGCTTGTGTTTATGGACCATCATCATTTGGATTCAGTTGGACTTCTTGTCAGAAATGCGAACTTGTTAGGCCATTTAAACTGGGATGAGTTCGTATCTTATGACAATTGGGCTAAAAGTTTCTAAAATGCCGATGGGCCACTCTGTTGAAATTGTTTCTTTATGCTTATGCTTAGGACCATCATCATTTAAGATTCAATTGGTCTTCTGGTCAGAAATGCAAACTTGTTGGGCCATTTAAATTGGGATGAGTTTGTATCTTATGACAATTGGGCTAAAAGTTTCTAAAATGCCGATGGGCCACTCTATAGAAATTGTTTCTTTATGTTTATGCTTAGGACCATCATCATTTGGACTCAGTTAGACTTCTTGTCAGAAAGGCGAACTTGTTGGGCCATTTAAACTGGGATAAGTTTGTATCTTATGACAATTGGGCTAAAAGTTTCTAAAATACCGATGGGCCATCCTGTGTTTGGGCCCATTATCATTTGAAGTTGTTTAACCATGTTATTGCAAGGGTGTAAACCTGTTGGGCCTTTTCAACTGGGACAAGTTTGCACCTTGCAATAATATGATTGAAGCTTTAAAATGACAAGAGGCCAACTTATATATTCCATGCATTGCACGCATACATGCTGACTGAGAATTTTAAAAGACACTATAGATTCTCGTTGGGTTAGGAAAGAGGGAAGACTCATCAAAAGACCGATAGAAAATATGAACGAATCAGAGAACGAGGTTTCACGTATAGATCAGTTGGAAACCAATCTCACCCAGATTACTGAACAGTTGCAAGTCTTGACTACCGCTATGGCCAATATGGCTATGCCCAGTGCTGGGGGAAACTCTGAGAATGAGAGGTGTGAAGACCCTCCGACTAGATTGAATGATGATATCCCGGGTTTTGATGATGATATGGCTGAATATACTGCGGGGAAAATGGCAGGGTCTCAAACTGAACTGCAGAAACTCCAAGATCAGTTAGAGTCGATTACCCATAAGATGAGGGGCAAGCACGAAGACTTGTTGGATTATGAGGCAATGGCGTTTGAGGAACAATTTCCAGCTCAGTTTAAAATGCCGGATATAGCCAAGTTTAATGGGAACGGGGACCCAAGGGTCCATCTCCGGCAGTATGTCTCTGTTATGAGTTCAGTGGGCCTATCAAAATGTCAGGTTCAGAAAATGTTTGGGATGTTGCTCGAGGGGGCACCCGTGGTATGGTATCACAGCCTAGAGAGGAAGATCAAGGAGGATTGGAAGGAATTGGCGGAGGCCTTCTTGAAACAGTATGTCACAGATTTGGAGATCGACTTGTCACTTCGTGACTTGGAGAATACCAAGCAGAAGCCGGAGGAGAGCTTCAAGGAGTATGTAGACCGTTGGAGAAACCAACTTCTAAAGATGCAGACTCGGCCCTCAGAGAAGGACCAAATTAAAATGATCATCAAGGGCACCAAGCCCTCCATTTATGGCAAGTTGAGAAGGATGACCTCCATGATTGCAGATTTCCGACAGCTGAGGGAGACTATCATGGACATCGAAGAAGAAGAAGCGGAGAATAGAAAGTTCTATGGCCAAAATAGAAGGACTTTTGGGGGACATTCTGAGACCAAGCCCGCTACTTCCGAGGTTGCTGCCATTAGGAACCGGCATTTCTCTAACCTGGGGAAACCTTTATTTATGGTGCTTGAGAAGCTGAAGGCGCAAGGACTCCTAAAACCCTTAGAGCCTAAACCATATCCAGATCCTATACCACCCAACCTTGACCTAAGCCTGTATTATCACTTCCATCAAAGGAGAGGCCACGAAACTGACAGCTGCACCCGCCTTAGGCATGAAATCCAAAACCTTATTGATGCCCATAAAATACCTGATACTGAGAAAGAACAACCCAACACACACCGGAACCCCCTACCTAACTATCACTCCGCCCCACCGCCTACCTACATGATCAACTCCGTCCTGCCCGAAAGCTTTGTCCTCCAAACTCTCAACCACCCAATTTCTTCCATGGGGATAGGGAACGACAGCAGTGGAGAACCATAGGCCGATGAAGAAGGCAATGCTGCGAATGATGAAGCTGTTCCTCATAGTTTATTTGATCTTGCATTTTTAATAAAGACATTGATTTTGTCTACTTGTTCGAACCTTTTCTTGATGATAATAAAGACGTTCATTTTGCTTACTTGCCTGAGTCTCTTCCTTTAAACCTACAGCATGAGTATATTTGGCAAAAGCATTCAACCCTGGTACTATGATACTCAGCGATGTTTAGAACACGGGGAATCCTCATAAGAAGCAAGCAGAAAGACAAGATAGCCATTCAGAAATTGGGAAATGGGGCAGTGAGACTGTCATATTTAGAAGGGAATGAGTTCATCGAGCTGATCAACGTAGACAGATTGAAGCAGTAATTTACCTGAAGAAGAGAAAACCGAGCAGTCAGCAAGAGAAGACCTGACAGAAGACTAAACTCCCTATATCCAAATAAAAAAATCTAACATTCAATCAAACATACTTCGTCCGGCAATGCAAAACATCGTGGTAAAGGTAGCCTTCAGGCATTTCCCTCGAATAGAGGACCCTTAATCCACCCTAGCTAGCCCATACGTATTATATCATCATGCATAAATAGGTAACATGCAGATAGTAATAACACACTAACGACTAAATCATGCTTACAAATAAATAACATACTAACGACTAAATCATGCTTAAAACGCAAGGTTGGATGAAACGAAACATGTGAATCTCTCAAGTAGTACGTTGCATTGTATTCCGAGTGCAAACCGCAATACCGTCCATTCAGATTCGGCTACGGAATTTACGTTCGGGTTTCCATCCAATATACCGCAAGAGAGAACACATATTTCGTTCATCCGGAAATCACATCATGCACCAATCCATAATACTCATCCGAAATAAAGTACTAGAATAAATGAAAATAAAGGATAATAAATAAAGAAGGTGCCCTCAGGTCTAACCTCTTAAATCATCTCTCGAAAATGCGCTACGCGGTTGGCGGAAGGGTCTATGCTCCGCAACTTCTCCGGTTCACTGGTTCAATGTTTTCCTTCGTTGCTTCGCTGTTTGGGCTGCTATTTTTACTCCGTTTCGCCGTGGTTTCCGGTCACAGTTTAGGTTTACTATTTTGTGGTAATGCGGGACTGTTTTGGCTTACGATTTGCGGGTTTATGGGGCAGTTTCTGGGGTAGTTTTGCGGTAAAATCTGGACTGTCTTGGGGAATTTTGGGGACTGTTTTGGGCAGTTTTTAGGTTTTATAGCGTCAATTGGGGCTACTGGTTAGGGGGCTTTATGCGTCAAATGGGGGCTGTTTTGCGTCAAGGTATGGCTGGTATGAGGGGTTTGTTTGTGCGGCAATTCAAACAGTTTTGTGTAGGGTTTATTTGCGTGGAAGGAAACAGTTTGTGGAGGTTTATTGATGTGAGAGGGCCATGCGTTGAAGGCAGATTTGTTGCGTCAAGTAGAAGGGCAGTGGCGTGCACGTGGGTGAATGGCTTTGTGTTGATGCGTGAAGTTTCTGTGTGTGGTACGTGAGGGTTGGGTGGCTATTGAAGGTGGCTAGGCGTGAAGTTTCTATTGAATGCGGCTTTAGCGTGAGTGTGCTATGGTTATTTTCTTTGTGTTTTTGTGCGATTGAGCTAGGTCTTCTAAGGTTGGTGAAGGGTTCTTTTTATAGGCAAAGGTTAGGGTTTACCTTTCATGGGAAGGAAAGAGATCATGCAATCAATGTTTGTGCGGTAATTGAAGCAGATATGATTGGGAAGATGATATTTTTGATATGTTTTATTTAATTTAATAACATGGTTAAACAACTTCAAATGATAAGGGGCCCAAACACAGGATGGCCCATCAGCATTTTAGAAACTTTTAGCTTAATTTTCATAAGATACAAACTCATCCCAGTTTAAATGGCCCAACAAGTTCGTATTTCTGACAAGAAGTCCAACTAAATCCAAATGATGATGGTCCTAGGCATAAGCATAAAGAAACAATTTCAATAGAGTGGCCCATCAGCATTTTAGAAACTTTTAGCCCAATCGTCATAAGATACGAACGCATCCTAGTTTAAATGGCCCAACAAGTTTGCATTTCTGTCAAGAAGTCCAACTGAATCCAAATGATGATGGTCCCTAAACACAAGCACAAGGAAATAGTTTCTATTGGTCATACAACTATGGTCTACGTGTGGGTTTACGGGAGTGTAGACAAAGGCTTTCGTTGGCAAATGATTGCCCACAACTAGGTCTCCCCACTCAAGGGTTCAAGCGACCAAGTGAGCGCACAATTTTTATACCTTACGGTACGTGCCAACGAGTTATGATACGTGACTGACTGTCAAATGGATTTCCTATTGAAGATTCCCCAGAGGGAAGGTGGAGCGAACTCTCTTAAATACCCAAGCCTCTTAGGCTCTTATCGCATTGGTGACATGAATAAACAACAGGTCCTCCAAATTAGTCCATCACAGTAAGCTTCGAGTAATGATTATCTAGGTGCCTTCACAGCTTTTCCTTATAGAAAGGTAGTGAATGAAGGAAGACATCAAACCATCACCTAGCCTTAACAATGCCTTTGATTAAACCAACCTAACCCACTATAGACACGGTTAACTAAAGCACAAATCACAATCATTACAAGACATTATTTCGGTGCCGATTCTCTATCCCCAATGGAGTCGCCAGACTGTAGGACACAGAAATCGGCGACGCTGTTCCGGGCTCGCGGCCCAGTTGGGAGTACGAAATAGCCCGTGGGGGAACTAAACCAGAGAAATAAAAATGGAGTCGCCACCCGGTGTGAACCAGGAAAATGATTTAAGGCCGCACTCACCCCTCGCAAGGGAAGACCTCAAATCGTTGGGTTCGGAATGGTCCCTTACTTATGCCACTTGTAATGAAAGGATTTATGCAATAGTACAACCAAATCTCATGCAACATATGTTTCCAGATAATTTAAGCAACATGCAAGTTTTCACACCCATAATCGTAAATGAAAGAAATGAAGGCAAAATACATAATTCATGAACGTATTAAGCAATAAAGTGCAATAATGTAACTAATAACAACTATAAAGGCATTGATAATAAAAGTGAGCACACAATCTCATGAGCATATCGAATAAATGCGGAAAATATAAATAAACAATAACGGCAAGGGCGTAAATATTGAAGAGAGCTAACTACGCATATGATGGGGAATGGAATGACTAAGGGGAAAAACATACATGAAACATGATGAAGGAATCTGTCCAGTGTGTGCGCGTTCGTGTAGCGTTCGTAAAGGCGTTCGAACGATAAACATAATGCAAGCGTTCGAGTAGCGTTTGATAACACGTTTGAACGATAAACAGAATGTCCACGTTCATATAGCGTTTGATAACACGTTCGAACGAGATGAGACCTGATGCATGATACAATAAAATACATGCGCGTTCGAGTAGCGTTCATAAACGTGTTCGAACGGTAAACAGAATGTAAGCGTTCGAGTAGCGTTCTGAGGCACGTTCGAATGGAAATAAGACAGAATGCATATGTTCGTGTAGTATTCGTAAACGCGTTCGAACAGAATGAGGCATGATGCATATGTTCGTGTAGCGTTCGGAAACGCATTCGAATGAGATTGCCAAAAGGGCACCTGAAATGGCACAAACACATGCATGGATAAACAAATAAATAATGTAGGACCTCGTGTGCCCGATAGAACACATTTCACATTCAATCGAGTGTACCTCGTCCGGCGCGGCAAAACATCGTGGTAAAGGTAGCCTTTAGGCATTTCCCTCAAATAGAGGACCTTTAATCCACCCTAGATAGCCCATGGGCATTAAATCATCAATACATGAATAAACAAATAAATAATATGGGACCTTGTATGCCCGATTGAACACATTTCACGTTCAATCGAGTGTAGCTCGTCCGGCGTGGCAAAACATCGTGGTAAAGGTAGCCTTTAAGCATTTCCCTCGAATAGAGGACCTTTAATCCACCCTAGTTAGCCCATGAGCACTAGAATGCAATGCATGCGTAAATAAAGCAATGATATGCAAAGGGTAAATAACATAATAAAAGGCGCGGCAAAACATCGTGGTAAAGGTAGCCTTTAGGCATTTCCCTCCAATAGCGGACCTTTAATCCAGCCTAGCTAGCCCATGCGCACTAGAATGCAATGCATGGGTAAATACAACAATGATATGCAAAGGGTAAATGACATAATAAAAGGCGCGACAAAACATCATGGTAAGGGTAGCCTTCAGGTATTTCCCTCGAATAGAGGACCTTTAATCCACCCTAGTTAGCCCATGCACACTAGAATGTAATGCATGCGTAAATAAAGCAATGATATACAAAGGGTAAATGACATAATGAAAGACGCGACAAAACATCGTGGTAAAGGTAGCCTTTAGGAATTTCCCTCGATTAGAGGGCCTTTAATCCACCCTAGTTAGCCCATGCGCACTAGAATGCAATGCATGCGTAAATAAAGCAATGATATGCAAAGGGTAAATGAAATAATAAAAGGTGCGGCAAAACATCGTGGTAAAGGTAGCTTTCAGGCATTTCCCTCAAATAAAGGACCTTTAATCCACCCTAGTTAGCCCATGCGCATATATTACAATGCATACAAATGAATGAGACATAAATGTGGAACTCTGTATATCTGATTAAACATATCTCACATTCAATCAAACATACTTCGTCCGACGTGGCAAAACATCGTGGTAAAGGTAGCCTTTAGGCATTTCCCTCAATTAGAGGACCCTTAATCCACCCTAGCTAGCCCATGCGCATTATATAATCATGCATAAATAAGTAACATGTAGAAAGTAATAACACACTAACGACTAAATCATGCTTAAAAATAAATAACATACTAACGACTAAATCATGCTTAAAACGCAAGGTTGGATGAAACGAAACATGTGAATCTCTCAAGTGGTATGTGGCATTATATCCCAAGTGCAAACCACAATACCGTCCATTCGGATTCGACTACGGAATTTACGTACGGGTTTCCATCTGATATACCACAAGAGAGAACACATATTCCGTTCATCCGGAAATCACATCATGCACCAATCCACAATACTCATCCGAAATAAAGTACTAGAATAAATGAAAATAAAGGATAATAAATAAAGAAGGTGCCCTCAGTTCTAACCTCTTAAATCGTCTCTCGGAAGTGCACTACGCGGTTGTCGAAAGGGTCTATGCTCCGCAACTCCTCTGGTTCACTGGTTCAATGTTTTCCTTCGCTGCTTCGCTGTTTGGGCTGCTGTTTTTACTTCGTTTCGCTATGGTTTCTAGTCACGGTTTAGGTTTACTATTTTTCGGTAATGCTAGACTGTTTTGGCTTACGGTTTGTGGGTTTACGGGGCAGTTTCTGGTGTAGTTTTGCGGTAAATCTGGACTGTCTTGGGAAATTTCGAGGACCGTTTTGCAAAGTTTTTAGATTTTATAGCGTCAATTGGGGCTGCTGGTTAGAGGACTTTATGCGTCATTTGGGGGCTATTTTGCATGAAGGTATGGCTGGTATGGGGGTTTGTTTTGCGGCAATTGAAGCAGTTTTGTGTAGGGTTTATTTGCGTGGAAGGAAACAGTTTGTAGAGGTTTTTTGATGTGAGAGGGCCATGCGTTGAAGGCAGATTTGTTGCGTCAAGTAGAAGGGCAGTGGCATACACGTGGGAGAATGGCTTTGTGTTGATGCGTGAAGTTGATGTGTGGGGTACGTGAGGGTTAGGTGGCTATTGAAGGTGGCTAGACGTGAAGTTGTTGTTGAATGCGGCTTTAGCGTGAGTGTGCTAGGGTTATTTTATTTGTGTTTTTTCTGAGATTGAGCTAGGAGTCCTAAGGTTGGTGAATGCTTCTTTTTATAGGCAAAGGTTAGGGTTTAACTTGCATGGGAAGGAAAAAGATCATGCAATCAATGGTGATATCTCCTAATTAGCATATCACAAGGAAAATGGCTATTTAATTAGGGATATGATTGGGAATATGACATATTTGATTTGTTTTATTTAGGTGTGTGAATTATTTAGATTGGATTTGTTTTATTTAATTTAGGAAGGATATTATATTAATTTGTGACATGCATTTTAAATGTTTTAATTATTTTGGGTGGGTTTTGGTGGGCTAATTGGGCTTGGGTGTGAGGCTAGCAATAAAACCAGAAGTACCGACACTGTTCGAATGCCGATTCGAACGCTACACGAACGCCCACAATCTGCTTGATGTTCGAACGTGTTCACGAACGCAGCACAAATGAAAGCAGTGAACATGTGAATTGAATCCGATGACATACTTTTTCTGAATTTCCCCTTCCAGGTATGTGAATTATTTAGATTGGATTTGTTTTATTTAATTTAGGAAGGATATTATTTTAATTTGTGACATGTGTTTTAAATGTTTTAATTATTTTTGGGTGGGTTTTGGTGGGCTAATTGGGCTTGGGCTTGAGGCTAGCAAAAATACCAGAAGTACCGACACCGTTCGAACGCCGATTCGAACGCTGCATGAACGCCCGCAATCTGCTTGACGTTCGAACGTGTTCACAAACGCAGCACGAACGAAACCAGTGAACATGTGAATTTAATCCGATGACATACTTATTCTAAATTTCCCCTTCCGACATTCATTTCCCGCGACTTCCGCAACCTAAAGAGTAGTGCCTCCGTACGAGACTCATCATCGGGACTTATATGCAAAAATGCAGTGCCTACAGGAAGGTGTGTCGAAAAAAGAGAAAGAAAGAAAAGAGGAAAAGAAAGAAAAAAGAAAAGAGAAAAAGAAGTTCAAAATGAAAAGAAAGAAAAGAAAAAGACGAAAGAAAGAAAGAAGAAAACCATATGATGTTGAGTACGAGGAAGTAATCACAAAGTATGATCAAGACATCTCGGTTGGTTAGACCCACTGATCCAATTCTTCGAGACAAAATCATCGAGTTGGCTTACTTAAGGATTAAGCTGCGAAAGAGCCTTGGCACACACATACTAGGAGTCTAGTTCAGATCACTCATACAGAAAATCGGATTTGAGTGTATTAAATACTTTGAAGGTTCTCTGGTTTCGCCACGAAGCATCCGTTGAGGACAAAAAAATGTTTAAGCCATTAGGATTATCTCGTGAGAGGCAATACATCATGTTGATATGCAACATCAACATCAGTATCCGTGTGCAGGCGAGGCCCACATCAGTATCAGTTTGGGGGCGAGGCCCACATCAGTATCAGTTTGGGGGCGAGGCCCACATCAGTATCAGTTTAACGGTGCAGCACACATCAGTATCGGTTTGGGGGCGAGGCCCACATTAATATCGATTTGGGGATGAGGCCCACATCAGTATCAGCTTGGGGGCGAGGCCCACATCAGTATCGATTTGGGGGCGAGGCCCACATCCATATCAGCTTGGGGGCGAGGCCCACATCAGTATCAATTTGGGGTCGATGACCCACTACATCATCAGTTTTGGGATGCGTCCCAAGGTCGAGGGCCCACATTATCAGTTGTAGTTCCGGGATGCGTCCCAGCGTCGAGGGCCCACTACATCATCAGTTTTGGGATGCGTCCCGGGGTCGAGGGCCCACATTATCAACGGTATTGGGATGCGTCCCAGGGTCGAGGTCCCCGTTGTCAGTTTCAGTTCCAGGATGCGTCCCATGGTCGAGGACCCACTGCATCGTCAGTTGTAGTTTCGGGATGCGTCCCAGGGTCGAGGGCCCACTACATCATCAATTTTAGGATGTGTCCCAAGGTCGATGGCCCACACATCAGTCGTAGTTCCGGGATGTGTCCCAGGGTCGAGGGCCCACTACATCATCAACTCATTTCGAAGCAGCATGCAAGTCAGGTGGCAGCTGGCGAGCCAGGTAAGTAAAAATGCATTACATAACTTTGATATGATTGTCATTGTCACACACTGCACAAGTCCCATCAAAGTGGGGGCGACTGTAGGCACTGCATTTTTACATATAAGTCCCGATGATGAGTCTCACATGGAGACACTACCTTTTTAAGTTGTGGAAGTCGTGGGAAACGGACATCGAAAGGGAAGAGTCAGAAATTGACACCTTGTTGGATTTAATTCGTTTGCTTAGCTTCGGGTTTGCTCGCTAGATCTCTGTTTTAAACTTATCCTTAGCCCAAACCCCCGCAAGTCACACACCAAGCCCACACATCACCAAGCTACACACCAAGCCCACCAAAATCGACCAAACTCACACCCAAATAGACTAAACCCCACGCCCAAAGCTTCCAAAATAACAAAATCACACATTAAACACATGCTAAAATCAAGACAAATCACCTTCCAGAATTAAAAGATTCAAATCAAATCTCATCAATCTCCTTCCAAATCCAATTAAATCATATTCCTAATTAAAAGAGATCAAATCAAATCAAACCAAATCACATCCCTAATTAAATAGATTTTTCATTATAGCACACTAATTAAAATATCCCCACATAATTACACAATATTCTTTCCCTATTCACATAAGGTAAACCCCAACCCTCTCCTATAAAAAAGGACCATAAACCAAACCCTTAGGTCCCTAGCTAGCTTTTCAAGCCCCACACAAAGAAATTCTCCTTGCAATTGTCGTGAACAAGCAACATAAACACCCTTCAAACAGCCCTCAACATAGCCCCCTAACCTTCACGCAAATAGCCCTCAACACAGCCTCTAACCTTCACGCAAACAGCCTCACGCAGCCCCATAACCTTCACGTAAACAGCCCCTGACTTTCACGCCTAAACTGCCCAGAAAACTCTCTGAAAACACTACAAAAACCGCATAAAAACTGCCCATCAAATACTTCAAACTGCCAAGCCATTACCGAGAAAGACAACCCCTTAAACTGCATCTTAACCACTGAAAAATAGCCTAGTAAACTGCCCAATTATCACCTCAAATCTGGCCAGTAAATCCATCTATTAACATCGAAAATTCTGCCCAGTAAACTGTTTTATATTACCAAAAATTCTGCCTTGAAACACAACTCAAATACCGCAGAAAAAGTGAGCAAGCAGCAGCCCAAAACATTGAAGCAACGAAGGAAAACAATGAACCAGTAAATCAAAAAAGTTGCGGAGCATCAACCCTTCCGACAATCGCGTAGCGCACTTCCAAGAGACGACTTAAGAGGTTGGACCTGAGGGCACCATTTTATATTTACTTCCGCTTATTTTCTATTATTTGTTAATACTTCTTCGCATGAGTATTGTTGGTTAATGTGTGCTATGGCCATGGGATGAATGAGATATGTGTTCTCTCTTGTTATATATCGGATGGAAACTCGGACGTAAATTCCGTAGCCGAATTTGAATGGACGGTAGTGCGGTCTGCACTCTGGATACAATGCCACGTACTGTTTGAGAGACACACATATTTCGTTTCATCCAAATTTATGTTTATTCGTTGTTTATTAGAAATAGTATGTTACTTTTATGCATGATTAGGTTGTTTAGTATTTATTTTTTATGCATGATTAGTTGATTATTTCCAAGCATGATTTAGTTATTTCTTTCGCATTAGGAACTTGATTATGTCTCTTCTATGTTTATGTTTAGATTATTATTTATTTACATTGCCATGCTTAGTGATTTAATGTGTGCATGAGATTATGTGCTTGCCGTTATTCCGACTTACTTTCATACATGCAAACTTAGATATAGGTCGTATGCAAACTTAGATGTAGGTTGTTGTTGCGTAGACTCAGTTATATTATTGCATAAATCCGTTCATTACAAGTGGCATAAGTAAGGGACCATTCCGAACCCAACGGTTTGAGGTATTCCCTTGCGACGGGTGAGTGCAGCCTTAAATCATTTTCCCAGTTCACAATGGGTGGTGACTCCATGTTATTTCTCTGGTTTAGTTCCCCCGTGGACTATTCCATACTCCCGACTAGGCCGCGAGCCTAGAACAGCGTCGTCAATTTATTTGTCCTACACTAATATAATAATATCTAAGTCTACTATCTTTCTAGAACCTATTCTAGAACTACGCAACCATAAGTAAAGTCAGAAAATATATATTCAAGAAATATAAATGCAGTGGATTAGAAGTATAAATCTATAAACAATATAGAAAGAAAGGAAAACAAAGCATAATTTTCCAATAATATTACACATTGCTTAAGTTATGGATTTTAATCCCAGCAGTGTCTCCCACTACTTTACATAATACCGTTATCCCCAATAGACAACGGGAATTCAATAATTAAATCGAATTCCATAGTGAGAGTTGGATCCCATGAATATATTTCGACTCACAGCTTTGACACGATCTCGCCTACGTATATTCATTAGATAGAAAAATCATTGTCAATCACTCACCAGTGACTCCTGGTTTTGGTCCTGACTATTTCTCGTTATGAAAACTTTGGCACGTTCACAAGGAGGCGTATCAAGGCTTAACTTGTCAATGACAAACTCAAGCTACCGATGTAGTCCTGACAGCTTTGGCACGTTCAGGATTTCCACTTTCATTTGAATTTGTCCAGTATTAATATACAACCGGTATGGATAATAATTCTATAACCTACACCCTCACAGCTTTGGCACGATCTTGGATGCAGTTATAAAAAGATACCCATAAACCGTACTGACAAGACGGACCAAGAAACATATATCCAATACACATTACTTTACAGCCTTATTTCTAAGCGGGGATTTTCTATGAAAGCTATAATCTACATCAAATACATAATTTTAATCTAAATCATTTTCTAAACCTTTCAATTCTACCTTAGAAAACATAACACAATTTAACAATTAAATTTCACTTACATTTCTGTTAGTGTAGAACCGAAAAGTAAAGAAATATATATATATTCCAAGCATGTGCGAACATTAAAATTGGATTAAATATCAAATATCAAGCATGAAAAATGTAATGAATGAATCATCAGACCCGCTCTGATACCATTTTTGTTGGGGTTTTGGGCGATGGGCCCAACGGAAGCGCGGTTCTGGTGAAATCGTAATTTAAAACATTTTCAAATTACGGAATAAATTATTCAATATCCAATATGAATAATTTACTCATATTTCACCTAAACCTATTTATTCAATATCAAATATCAAATATCAGCATAAATAAGGTTGAAATGTCGCGAAACATTTACGAAAACCGTTTTTCCGTAAAATGACGTCAAACCTGTTTTTGACTGAACCAACCACCCGACACTTATGGGGACTGCCCAGGTCAGCCCCAATAGTGTTAGGGCAGTTCATGGGCTGCCCGTACAGTGACGGATTCACTGTTTGGGCAGCCTTCACCCGGTTGGCTCAAAAACCACCCAGTAACGCCGTTTTCGGTCGTTTTCGGTTATTTCAACTCGGAAACAATTTCCGGAAATTGTTCCAACATCAAAAATACATCCAATACATTTAAAAGACATGTTTTTCATCAAAAAATTTCCAGATTTTCAGGCCAAAACAGTGAGCACAAAAACAGTCCATTTAACATGTTTTAAATCCAATTTTTAGCAAGATTAATCTAATTAATCTAACACCCATTCAAAGTCACCACACATAGAGAACTTTAGAAAAATTCTAGGCATAATAAGAGTGGTTATAACACTCTAGAATAACAACTCATCAACAATTGATTAATTTCGACACTAATTACACTAATTGCATCCAAATACACTTCACACATGCAATAAAACTTCCAATCCATCATCCACAACCAAAAGACCCAATTTGAAGGAACCCTAGAACATTTCTAAATCATGAAGAAATAAGAAATCAAATTTCTAAGCTTAGGGTTTTGAAGACTTACCTTAAATCTCCCAAATCCTTAGCCTTTTTCTTTGATTTTTCCTTCAAATCTTCATGGATTAATCAAATAAATTTGAAACCCATTTTCCCTTTTCTTTCTTAGGACTCTCGGCATTGAAGATGACCAAGTGAGAGAAAACAAATTTTCTTTTAAAGAAGCCTAATGACCGACTTTCATAAGGGCAGTTTTGTGATTTTTAAAATTTAATCAAATTAAATAAATCATACTTTTTGTTATCCAATCAAATTAGAACACACATGGAGAATAATTAAAGCAAGCCAAATGTTCCAATAATAATTAAACAAAGTCCATAACATTTATGGAAAAGTTTAATTAATTAATAATTCAAATATTTAACAATTAAATATCCAAATAACTAATTAATGTAATTATTATTATATATGTATTTTATTTACAATAAATAGCAAATACATATATTTATGACATGTTTCAAAATCTCATTTGACGAATAATTAATGTGTATCTAATCGTATTATGTATCAAATACAAATACACAATAATTATTATCGGACAAAATCCCCTAATGCACGTGTTATCGTTTAATTGATTAAACGATCCGAATTAACTCATTTAATCCGATGAAGTACTATGAATAATCTGTATTATTCATATCGAGTTGCCCAAATGCTCAACGAGTACACTTTATATTGTGGGACTCTCTAAGTTTAGGTTTATCCATCACGAAATCTAATTTCGTGTCCATAATCCACCCACTCATAAATTATGACGACCACAGATAATCTAAGTAAACTATGCAAGCCGAGGTCATTACATACGTATAATCCATCCGTCACAGGCTATCCATATTATACCTGGGATATAGATGAGAACGTCAAATCTGTTCGGTATAATATAGTCGACTTTCAATTTAAGATCTCTAAATAACACTCAGAACTGATTTCCGAAGTTATACCACGTCCATGGATTTACTAGATCGTAAACACGTGAGGATGCCTATGCCCTGTACACAGAACTGACAGATCCTATCTTGAGACGCACTGGATATCATGAGCATCAGTCCACACCCAACAAATAGGAGGTCTGATCATGAATATATCGGTGACGTGACCGCCATCAAAGTGTGGAGGATAACTCATATTTCCCAATGTGGTATCTCAAGTTGAAGGACCACTATGCTCGCTCAACTCGTGAAGATTCCTATTGACGTTGGTGTACAATCTATTAGGAAATCTTCAGTGAGTCGTTCAGTCTCTTATCAAATAAATACTTATATGTCTATACGAGTCTCCCGAGACTCGTGGTTCACAGGGATAAACCATCGGACCAAGTCACGATATACGACATGTACTGGTCTCAGTGGATTTTACTAACCGACCCGTGTTAGTAAATCTTGACTATGAACTTTATTTAAGGATATACATCTTATAGTGCACTTCCCAATGTCAATTACAAACAACGTTGTAACTACGCACTATATCGTAGATCATAAGGTCTTTATCTAATATACACGTATCACTGAACCAGATTCAGTTTCGATCTAATCGCAATCAAATATCTAATCGTAATTAGATTCAATAAGTGTATAAAAGAAAAGGGTGCTACCATTAAATTAGTAATATTTGTTAGACAATTATGACCCATAGCGTCACTATTTGTAAAAGACAATGTGGTTTTTCTACAAATTAACTATGTATCAAAGGAAATTATTATTTTATCATTTTATAATTAGATTACTTGAATATATATAAATGATAAAAGTCCTTATGATTAGTTCCAGATTATAAGATATGAGACAGTATCAATCCACTAAAGGTTTAATCATTAAATATCCCTAGTCGTAGTATTATCGAGACTGGACATCGATAATACAGAATAGACTAGTATTGCACTTGTGCGTGTTATGGAAGCGTAACATCATAGTTCTCATATATTTAAGTATTGGATATTTATGCAAGTGTGATAGGAGGTTGTGTTTGCCGATGGTACGGAAACAGCTTTGCTCTGGATAGACCCCGCAGAATCCCAATGGTAGTATGACTATGTGTTTAAGGGAATCCGCATCAGGGTAGGTGTATTTGGTCTTAACCTAAGACTTACATCGCTAGTACTTGCGACAACCAATACACTTTGGTTTTGGTCGTCCGGGACTTTAACAGGTTCTGTGTACGCCTCTTCTGGGTTTATTGAGAATCGTAGTGTATTGGGTGTGATGTCAAGACGGAAGTATCACTTCAGTCATATGGAGATGATGATCACGCAGAGATACAGAACTGGTTCTCTATTATGTTACAACTATCGAGATAATATGACAAGGTCATGATTATCCGATTATAGAGACTAGTTGCTTGTGATCCGATATATGCTCCGTACGGGGCAGACACTATTCCAGTCCCAGGCCTTGCATGTGACATCCGATACTGGATCGCAATACGTAATACTACGTATACTACGCCTGACAAAGACTATATATTCCTTAAAGAATATTTTTGGAGAATTGGGTAGGCACAACGCTTTGCTAGAAGCCAACCATGTCTTGTAAATTGGTAAGAACGTGGTACGGGGTACGCACGTGTTCGGATAGTTCGACGATCGGATTTACTGCCAACATATCCAGGGATCTCATGGGTCGCTTCCCGAAGATTCACCGATGACGTTTGACTCGAACATAATTAATCTGGGATTAATTATAAGAGAGAGAATTAATCTGGGATTAATTACGGCGAGAATTTATCTAGGATAAAATTCAAATAGAAGAGAGAAAATGATTAATTTGGAATTAATCAATTAAATAATATATTCGATATATTAAATGATATTAGATTTCATAGCGGAATTAAAATTGGATTTTAATTCGGGCAAACAGATTAATTTAGAATTAGTTCGCGAGCGACTTTAATAGTAATTTTGCTAGGCTTAATAATTTAATTAAATTTGATTTAATTAAGTCGCAACGGAAAATTTGTTAATTCTGGAATTAACGAACCTGAGCCCAAAATGTGCTTGCGGGCCCACTCGGATTTTGAATTAAAGTGAGGCCCACAAGTCACATCACCTAGTCAACTTTGTCAAGCTTTTGGTTGATGGAAGTAGTTAGTTGTTGGTGGCTTGTAAAACACTCAAGTTTGATGTGTGAAAGACAAATACCAACTTTTGGTATTTGGTAATTTGATTTTTGAAATCAAAACACTTTACTCACTCTCCTCTCTTTGCTATTGGCGTGAATCATCCTCTCCCTCTCATTATCCTCACATTGTCGTGAACAACAAAGGACCAAGGAAGAATTTTCTTTGCAAATTTTCTTCCTAAGCTAGCACTTAAAGAGTCATTCAAAAGTGATAGGGAAACATCCATTGAGTTTGGAATTCAAAACAACAAAGCTTGGAGCTAAACATACAAATCAAAAGGAGCTTGGAGCACTTCAAATGAGCAAAAATTTTGTTCTCAACACATCCACACAACCGATCATTGTAAGTATTTTTCCGCATTCTTACTTCGAGTATTCACTTCTTTTATGCTTAAATGATCTTGGAATTGTTCTTAGAGAATCCAACAATGGTATCAGAGTCTATTTAAGTATGAAATGGATTAGGGTTCATAATCTTGAATTTGGGTATTTTTACTTGGAGCATGATTTAATCAAATTGAGTGTCTGAGTATGCTTAGATTATGATAACTAGGAGTTATGCATGATTAATTTTATGAAAAATTGATGAACCCTAAACTCATGGTGATTTTGATTTTTAGACCATTGAATGTTTTTAAAATGTTTGGATATATTGATTTGTGATTTAATTGGATTGAAATCAAAATTAATGAAAAAATATCCATATTGCCGTGAATGAAAGAAGCATGTTAGAGTTGATTTTGCTTCAATAATGTTGGACATGTATTGAAAATAATAAAGCATGATTAATTGATTAAATTGGTGTTTTGGAAATGTTAATTTAAATAATTAATTATAGCTATACACTTTAATTAAATAAATTGTGATATTTGGAATATTAGAATTTAATTAATTAGGCTTAATTTGGAATTGGGCTAAAATTGTTATATTTGGGCCTAATGGGCTTGGTTGGGCCAAGTTGGTTTAGGACAATTGGATTGGATCTAAATTGGGCCTACATGCATTCCGTTAAGTCCAAATATAATAAATGGGCCTTTTAAATTAAATTGGGCCTAATGGGCCGAAATTAATTTTATGGAAAATATGGTGATTCCTTTATTGGGCCTTAGCATTTGGGTTTGACCCATATTGGCCAAAGCCCATGCCTTAAGAAATTAATTGAAAGCCTATTGGACTTTAATTAAATAGACATTGGATGTTAATTGGGCTTTGAGACCCATTAAGATTAGATTTAGAATCTAAGTGGTAAAGGCACATTAAAAGTGTAATTATTTAATTTGGAATTAAATAAGAATTAGTATTGAATACAAATTAAATCGGATTTAAAATTGTAGTTCGATATAATTCGAGAATACGCACTTTGAGTACTTATTCTCAAACGAGTTGGACTCGCGCAAATCAAATCGTTGTTTGAACATTGAATGATCACTTAATTCAAAGATTAATTAATTGGATTAGATTGATTGAATAACATGCTTTGTGTGAATACATGAATGTATTGTATGAATTATGTATATCAGATGGATATTAGATGGGTGAGGGAAATTTTGGAAATTATTGTAATAAATTTAGAATTTATTAAATTGGACCTGCGTGTTCAGCCTTTATCTCTTGACTCTTTGTAATTCTCTTCTCACCAATTCTCCTCAATGTTAATGAGGTTTCTTTATTGTATTATGTAATTGGGTAGAAGTTAGAATAGTGCTAGTCGGGGAGAGGAAAAAAAGTGATTTGTTCTAGGAACAATTTGTGGGATATCCATCCGCATATCATTATTATTTTATTTATCGCGCCTTATTATGCTTTTAAAAAGCATGCTTAAGGGTGTATGATGAGACGTAATCAAAGATAATAAATTGGTTGCCAATTTACGCGAAAAACCCTCAATCAAATATTAAGGATTTTCCTTCCATTCAGTGATTCATTCTCAAGATCCAAGATTGGCATTGGTTTGTTGGCCAAAGACAAGACCCTTGTCCATCGCGGATGTGTTTGAATCATGAAAGCTTTGTTCCATGTCGCATGTCTTGGGAAAGTTGTGATTTGTTGGCCAAAGTCAAGATCACTTCTTGTTCATCGACATGGATTACGAAGATTTCCAAAGTCAATGGGTCCCGCTTAACTGGAATCATTAAGCTTGTTGAGCCAAAGCCAAGTCTTAGTTGATTTAGAGGAAAATGTTAGGAAAATATATTGGATATATTGGCATATACATTGTATATATGTTTCGGACTTGGAGGTCCACCTACCGAATCTAGGAATTGGACGAGATCCAATTGATCTTAGAGATCTATCTAGTTAAATATGATACAGCTTGTTGGCCAAAGTCAAGGTTGTCTGTTATTTAACGGGATCCTAGCCCACTAGGAAACTAGGTTTCCCGAGTACTTAACAGAGGGTTAGAGGTTCGCCGAAAAATAGTGGGAGACTATTATTGAATTTGCTATTTCATTCAAATACTTGCCAATACGCGCTTTCAAATTATTTCGTCATTTTAAATATTTATTAGTTGGACTAATATTCTATTATTTTCTGGTAACAGTTGGACTGTACCCAAAAATCGTTAATTGAATAGTTAGACTATTGCAATTAAGATGGCTGGAAAGATCAGAGTTAGAGACATTATCATGGGCGAAAATGTCTTTAATGGTGTGAACTTTCCTAACTGGGATATGAACCTCAGGATTGTCCTGGGGGCTGAGAGAATGCTCTATACGATAGAGAGACCTCTCGGGCCTAAGCCCGGAAATGAGCAGCCGCTTGAGCTTGAGCTTTGGAAGACTCATAGCGATGACAACTCAACTGCTCAATCCATCATGCTCGCTGCAATGACCCCTCAATTTCATCGTCAGAACAAGGGATTGGATCCCTATACTATGATGGCAAAATTAAAGGAGCTTCATTGATCTAACCTTAGATCGCAAATGTATGAATTACAGAAGAAGCTCTTTCGCTCTCGAATGTCAGAGGGTACATCTGTCGAGCACCATGTATCCCAGATGATTGCTGACATTGAATAGCTGGGTCAGCTAGGCATAACCTTTGAGGCTGAGAATTCTATAGATTTGATCTTACAATCTCTTCCTGACAGCTGGAGCGGGTTCATCATGAACTATAATATGATGAACCAAGACCATACTCTTGGAGAGTTGACGGCAATGCTGCGTGAAGTAGAAAAAGAGCTATTGAAGGGCAAAAAGAGCAAGGCGCATTTCGCTTCAACATCTCAGTCTCCCAAGGCTTGGCCGAAGGCTACTGGAGGTGTAAAGAAGAAGAAGAAGAAGAAGAATGGCAAGACCAAATCGTCAAAGTCTTCTGGGAAGGCAAATGACAAATCCCAAGATATATGCCTGTAGTGTGGCAAATGGGGTCACTGGAAGCGTGACTGCCGTGAGTACAAGGCGCACATGAAGGAAATCAAAGCGGGCAAGGCACCATTCTTTATGTATGTTTGTTATAGAAATAAACATGTCTACTTCTAGTTTTAAAAATTGGATTTTTTATTCTGGTTGTGGTACTCATATATGTACTGATGTGCAGAATCTACAGATTAGCAGGAGACTGGCCTTAGGGGAGATTGATCTACGAGTTGGAAACGGGACCGAGTCGCTGTTTTGGCTGTAGGGACTTATATTTTGAAACTGCCCTCGGGGCATGTACTAAACTTATCAGACTGTTATTATGTACCTAGTTTGACTAGGAATATTATATCTGTATCTTTATCAGCCCAATGTGGGTATACTTTTGTATTTAGAAACACTGGGTGTTTTATGTATAAAAATGATATTGAGATATGCAGTGCTGATGTATATAATGGTCTATATATTTTGAATATAAATCAATCTCAAACATATAATGTAACAAACAAAAGTCTTAAATTAAGTAACAAGGATGAAACTTATATGTGGCATTGTCGTCTGGGACACATTAACAAGACTCTCATATCCACACTTTCGAAGAGTGGGTACTTGGACGGATTTGATCCAAATTCATATGACGTCTGCGAATCTTGTTTATTAGGAAAAATGCCTAAAACACCTTTTAGCGGTAAAGGTGCACGTTCCACCGAACTATTATCCCTCGTTCATAGTGACGTATGTGGGCCCATGTCTAGCCAGGCTAGATGTGGATATGAATACTTCGTAACCTTTACGGACGATGCATCGTTTAATGGTTATGTGTATCTTATGAGACACAAGTCGGAAACCTTTGAGAAATTCAAAGAGTTTCGACACGAAGTAGAAAAACAGACCGGTAAAAGTATTAAGACATTACGGTGGGATCGTGGTGGAGAATACTTGAGCAATGAGTTTCTCGATTACTTGAAAGAGTATGGTATTCTTTCACAGTGGACTCCTCCCGGAACACTGCAATTAAACGGTGTGTCTGAACGGAGAAACTGAACTTTTTTTGACATAGTAAGGTCGATGATGAGTCGCACAGAGCTCCTATTTCCTTCCGGGGATATGCATTGAATAATGCAATACTTATTTTGAAAAGGTTCCGTCAAAGTTTGTTTAACAGACTCCGTATGAAATATGGACATGAAAGAAACATGGTTTCTCATTCCTGAAGATTTGGGGTTGCTGGGCATACGTTAAACGTTTGGATAATACCAAACTAGAACCCAAATCGGATACGTGCCTATTTGTAGGTTATCCTAGGGAAACAAAAGGATATTACTTTTACAACCCACAAGAGAACAAAGTATTTGTTGCTATACATGCGGTTTTCCTCGAAAAGGAATTCCTAAAGGCAGTGGTAAGTGGGAAGAAAGTAGAACTTGATGAAAATCGGAGTGATACTGTTCTTGGTACATAATCCTTAATGGAACATAAACAATTCATCAGGGATGAGACTGTACGACAATCTTCGAATACACAAGAACCGCGTAGGTCAGAGAGAGTCAGAAAACAACATGAGAGGTATGAGTTTCTGATCTCACCTCATATGGATATTAATCTAATTGAGGATGACGAGCCGGCTACGTATGAGGAAGTGATACAAGATATCGACTCTACTTTATGGAAAGAGGCCATGAAGTCTGAAATGGATTCCATGTACACCAACCAAGTTTGGACACTGGTTGATGCACCAGAAGGCGTAAAGCCCATTGGTTGCAAATGGGTCTTCAAGAAGTAGACCGACATGGATGGGAACATACAAACGTACAAAGCTAGGCTTGTAGCGAAAGGGTATCGTCAACGACATGGTGTCGATTACGACGAAACTTTTTCTCCTGTTGCCATGATTAAATCCATTCGGATAATGCTTGTTATTGCTGCATATTTCGATTACGAAATATGGCAGATGGACGTCAAAACTGCTTTCCTTAACGGAAACCTTTTGGAGGATGTTTATATGCAACAGCCTGACGGTTTTGTCATACCAAAACATACGAACAAGGTTTACAAGTTAAATCGATTCATTTATGGATTGAAGCAAGCATCGCGTTCTTGAAACCAACGTTTTGATGAGATCATAAAAGAATATGATTTCGTTCAAAATGAGGATGATCCTTGTGTATATAAGAAGGTTAGTGGGAGCGCACTGACATTCATTGTCCTTTATGTTGATGATGTAATGCTTATTGGCAATGACATTCCCATGCTACAATCGGTGAAAACTTGGCTTTCATTAAAATTCTCAATGAAAGATCTGAGAGAAGCATCCTTTATTCTAGGAATAAAGATCTATCAGAATAGATCTAGAAAGCTGCTTGGACTCTCCCAGAGCACGTACATTTACAAAGTGTTGAAGTGATTCAACATGGATCAGTCTAAGAGGGGACTGTTGCCAGTGTCACATGGCGTCACTCTATCTAACGACATGTGTCCTAAAACTCAAGATGCGAGAGACAAGATGAGTCGGATCCCATTCGCTTCGGCATTCGGATCGATTATGTATGCCATGATATGTACATGGTCTGATGCCTCGTATGCTTTGAGTATGTGTAGTCGCTATCAGGCCGATCCAGGTGATGGTCACCGGGTTGCGATTAAGAACATCCTTAACTATCTTAGACGAACTAAGGATGCTTTCTTAATCTATGGAGATGGAGAACTTGAGGTAACTGGGTTTACCGATGCAAGTTTCCAAACTGATAAAGACGACTGTAAGTCGCAATCCGGGTACATATTTTTTTTGAACAACGGAGCAATGAGTTGGAAATATTCCAAGCAAGAGACTATTGCCGATTCAACAACAGAAGCGGAATACATCGCTGCAACTGAAGCAGTAAAAAAGGCAGTTTGGATCTGTAAATTCCTAATTGGATTAGGAGTATTTCCGTTAGCAGCTGAGCTTGTTCTATTGTATTGTGACAATAATGGGGCTATAGCGCAGGCTAAAGAACCGCTGTCTCATCAACGGTCCAAGCATGTTCTTCGACGTTTCCAGCTTATTCATGAAATCATACATCGTGGCGATGTGAAGATCGAGAAGGTCGCATCAGATGACAACATTGCAGATCCACTGACGAAAGTTATTCCTCAGCAAAAGTTTAAGCGACATGTACATAGTTCAGGTGTTAGATACTTGAGTGACTGGCTATAGGCCAAGTGGGAGATTGTTAGACAATTATGACCCATAGCGTCACTATTTGTAAAAGACATTATGGTTTTTGTACAAATTAAGTATGTATCAAAGGAAATTTCTATTTTATCATTTTGTAATTAGATTACTTGAATATATATAAATGATAAAAGTCTTTATGATTAGTTCCGGATTATAAGATATGAGACAATATCAATCCACTAAAGGTTTAATCATTAAATATCCCTAGTCGTAGTTGTCGATATTATCGATAATACGAATAGAATAGATAATATTAGCACTTGTGCGTGTGTTAAGTCGTAACAGCATAGTTCTATATTTTATATACTATACATTATGCAAGGATATTGTTTGTGTTTACCGATGGTACGAAACAACTTCGCTCTGGAATAGACCCCGCGGAATCCCATTGGTAGTATGACTATGTCTATGGGAATCCGCATCAGGGTAGGTGTATTTGGTCTTAACCTGAGACTTGCATCGCTAGTACTTGCGATAATCAATACGCTTTGGTTTTGGTCGTCCGGGACTTTAATAGGTTCTGTGTACGCCTCTTCTGGGTTTATTGAGAATCGTAGTGTATTGAGTGTGATGTCAAGACGGAAGTACCACTTCAGTCATATGGAGATGATGATCACGCAGGGATACAGAACTGGTTCTCTATTATGTTGCAACTATCGGGATAATATGACAAGGTCATGATTATCCGATTATAGAGACTAGTTGCTTGTGATCTGATATATGCTTCGTACGGGGCAGACACTATTCCAGCCGCAGGCCTTGCATGTGACATCTGATACTGGATCGCAATACGCAATACTACATATACTATGCCTGAAAAAGATTATATATTCCTTAAAGAATATTTCTGGAGAATTGGGTAGGCATGGCGCTTTGATAGAAGCCAACCATGTCTTGTAAATCGTTAAGAATGTGGTATAGGATACGCACGTGTTCGGATAGTCCGACGATCAGATTTACTACCAACATATCCAGGGATCTCATGGGTCACTCCCGAAGATTCACCGATGCCGTTTGACTCGAACATAATTAATCTGGGATTATTTATAAGAGAGAGAGATAGAGAATTAATCTGTGATTAATTATAGCGAAAATTTCTCTATGATAAAATTCAAATAGAGGAGAGAGAATGAATAATTTGGAATTAATCGATTAAATAATATATTCGATATATTAAATGAAATTAGATTTCATAGCGGAATTAAAATTGGATTTTAATTTGGGCAAACGAATAATTTAGAATTAGTTCCCGAGCGACTTTAATAGTAATTTTGCTAGGCTTAATTATTTAATTAAATTTGATTTAATTAAGTCGCAACAGAAAATTCGTTAATTCCGGAATTAACGAACCTGAGCCCGGAATGTGTTTACAGGCCCACTTAGATTTTGAATTAAAGTGGGGCCCATAAGTCACATCACCTAGTCAACTTTGTCAAGCTTTTGATTGATGGAAGTAGTTAGTTGTTGGTGGCTTGTAAAGCACTCAAGTTTGATGTGTGAAAGACAAATACCAACTTTTGGTATTTAGTAATTTGATTTTTGAAATCAAAACACTACACTCACTCTCCTCTCTTTGCTATTGGCGTGAATCATCCTCGCCCTCTCAATATCCTTACATTGCCGTGAACAACAAAGGACAATTGAAGAATTTTCTTTGCAATTTTCTTCATAAGCTAGCACTTAAAGATTCATTCAAAGGTGATAGTGAAACATCCATTGAGTTTGGAATTCAAAATAACAAAGCTTGGAGCTAAACATATAAATCAAAATGAGCTTGAAGCACTTCAAAGGAGCAAAAATTTTGTTCTCAACACATCCACACAACCGATCGTTGTAAGTATTTTTCCGCATTCTTACTTCTAATATTCACTTCTTTTATGCTTAAATGATCTTGGAATTGTTCTTAGAGAACCCAATAATATTATGGAAAATAGCATTTCTTGTATTCATGAATCGGACTTAAATACGATCCGGATTGGCACTCTGAGCACCAACCCTAATAAAATATTGTAGAGACCTCACAAGCTTCTCTAAATACTTCTCTAACTTAGGCTAATCTCTAAAGAATTACTTGTGATAGCTTACTCAAGCTTTTTCTTATGCTTATACTTGTTATTTTTTTTACTTGTAATTAAAACCTTCCTTAAGCTTGCTATTTATAATAAAACTTAGAAAATTTTTAATTAATAAAAGTTGTAATCAAATTTTAAGTGAGCTTAATCCAATTGGTCC